>JASJUZ010000107.1:0-206365 GCA_037159825.1 Tupiocoris notatus
CTAACCAGCCCTACCAGCCCTAACCAGCCCTAACCAGCCCTAACCAGCCCTAACCAGCCCTAACCAGCCCTAACCAGCCCTAACCAGCCCTAACCAGCCCTAACCAGCCCTAACCAGCCCTAACCAGCCCTAACCAGCCCTAACCAGCCCTAACCAGCCCTAACCAGCCCTAACCAGCCCTAACCAGCCCTAACCAGCCCTAACCAGCCCTAACCAGCCCTAACCAGCCCTAACCAGCCCTAACCAGCCCTAACCAGCCCTAACCAGCCCTAACCAGCCCTAACCAGCCCTAACCAGCCCTAACCAGCCCTAACCAGCCCTAACCAGCCCTAACCAGCCCTAACCAGCCCTAACCAGCCCTAACCAGCCCTAACCAGCCCTAACCAGCCCTAACCAGCCCTAACCAGCCCTAACCAGCCCTAACCAGCCCTAACCAGCCCTAACCAGCCCTAACCAGCCCTAACCAGCCCTAACCAGCCCTAACCAGCCCTAACCAGCCCTAACCAGCCCTAACCAGCCCTAACCAGCCCTAACCAGCCCTAACCAGCCCTAACCAGCCCTAACCAGCCCTAACCAGCCCTAACCAGCCCTAACCAGCCCTAACCAGCCCTAACCAGCCCTAACCAGCCCTAACCAGCCCTAACCAGCCCTAACCAGCCCTAACCAGCCCTAACCAGCCCTAACCAGCCCTAACCAGCCCTAACCAGCCCTAACCAGCCCTAACCAGCCCTAACCAGCCCTAACCAGCCCTAACCAGCCCTAACCAGCCCTAACCAGCCCTAACCAGCCCTAACCAGCCCTAACCAGCCCTAACCAGCCCTAACCAGCCCTAACCAGCCCTAACCAGCCCTAACCAGCCCTAACCAGCCCTAACCAGCCCTAACCAGCCCTAACCAGCCCTAACCAGCCCTAACCAGCCCTAACCAGCCCTAACCAGCCCTAACCTGCTGTATTGCTTCTTTACTCAGTTGTATTTAGGCCAGATTTGGCCCTTCACAACTTTCCTGATCAATTTTCTTAGCTTTTTATCTTTTTGCGTTTCTTCCAGCAGGCCACCTGACCTTGACGGAGGTTAGCCATGACTTTAGTCATGCCCGGGCTGGACCACGTGGAGGTCTCCGCTTTTACAGGGCTTTATCCAAGGCCAGGAATTACTTTCTCTCGCTCTTAAAACCATCGTATCGAGGTTATCCATTGCGCCTCATCAATCCAGCGTTCATGGTGAGTCTCCGTTGCTTCCTAGCAGTTCTGGTGCATGCGGAGTCCGAGTTTCTTTTCTTGCTGCCGTCTCTCGCCTTCCGGATTCGTTCTGTTCTCGATGCAGCGCTCTCCAGGCTTCTTCCTCTTCCTCGCCGCGGCCGTGTCCGCCTCCGCCGGCGCCTCATTCCGTTCCGCAGAGGTTGGGACCCTCTCCTCTTATTCTATGCCATCCTCTGGCAAAGTTCCTGAATCGGAGGTATGCTTGTTCGGTCTCCAGTAGGGCCGCAAGGTCGCCTGTCACGTCCCCCACTCCGAGGAATTCTCTTCTGATTCCGGCGTAGATTCGGCATTCTCTGACCACGTGTTCGGCCGTTTCAACGTCTTCGCCGCACGGACACAGAGACGTATCTCTTCTTCTAAAATAATGGAGCTTCCCGTTAAAGTTGCCGTGCCCCCCTAACAATTGGGTCTCGGCGTAGCCAGGGTGTAGCCACTTTCGGTCTGCTCGTCCTTTTACGCTTGGCAGGTACTTGAAGGTTAAGCGGCCCGTGCTTCCATCTGCCCATCTCTGCTGCCACTGCTCCATCACCCATCCTTCAATTACCCTCGCCTTGCCCTCTTGGTGCTCCTCCTGCTCCATTAGAGTCAATAGGCCCGGGTTCACCACTGCCAGCGTCCTTTCGGGGTGCCGAACAGATGACGTCGCCACTCTGGCGTCCAAAACAAGATCCAACGGGGGTGTCCCCGCCAGCACCTGCAAGGCCGCCGTCGCGGACGTTCGGTAGGCCCTCGTTAACGGGATCAGGGCAGTCCTCTGTAATGACTGGACTCTCTCCCTCGCCCTCTTCGACGGTCGGCTCCACCATACCGCTGCACCATACATAATCGTGGGCAGGAAAACGGTGTTGTAATACAGCGCCGCGTTTACAAATTCAACACCCCACTCAGCGCCACGAATCCCTCTCAGGAGATGAACCGCTCCGCAGATCTTTGCGCTCAGCATATTAAGATGGGGGTCGAGTATCCGATTCCGGTGTAGTACAACGCCCAGGTACTTTGCATGGAGCCCGGCGCGCACGCGGCCGCTCCCAACCGTGAACTCCGTGGACTCTCGGACGATCTTCCTTCCCTTAAAGACCAGGGCCTGCGTCTTGGCCGCAGCAACCGAAAGCCTTGCCTTCACGCACCACTCTTCAACTATTCGGCTGCATCGGGTCGCCTCCTCGTTGAGCTCCGTCTGGGTGTCGGCCGCTACCACCACTGCCAGGTCATCCACAAACGCCACTCCATCGTAACCATGGACGTCGAGCTCGCGCAACAGACTGCCAAAGAGGAGATTCCACAAGGCGGCCCCCAGCACCGAACCCTGCGGGCATCCTCTGGTTATGTCGGTGCACACTCTTCCATGCTTGAAGACCATTTGGGCCGTTCGGTTGCTAAAGTAGTCCGCCAGCAGCATGTAGATGTTCGAGGGGGGTCCCAAGTCCCGCAGGCGCTTCAACGTGGCCGGCCACCACACGGCATTGAACGCACCCGCCACATCATAAAACACCACCATTACATTCTTCCTTGCGCTGGCCCCAACAATTCTCATTAAAGTGGCGACAGCGTGCTCCGTTGTCTTACCTTTCACGCAGCCAAACTGGCGGGGATGCATTATCTCGGACAAGAGCGGTTCGATTCGGTTCAATATCATCCGTTCCAAAATCTTGCCGTGCACGCTCAGGAGACTGATGGGCCGATAACTACCAGCATCGCTCCGATCTCTGTCTGGTGCCTTAATCAATGCCTTTATGGTGGCCAGCTTCCATCGCTTTGGGAACCGTCCGAGGGTCAACGAGCGATTATAGAGGGCCAGTAGCCCGTCGCGATACACAGCTGGGGCCTCCTTTACCATCGCCATATCGATCCCCTCCGGGCCCGGCGCCTTATACCGACCAAATGCGTTGATCGCTGCATTGAGCTCGCCCATTCTCCAAGGCTCCGCTGGTCCAGTCAGGGGTGGCGCAGCTATTTCCCTCCTCAGCATGCGGTCCTCCAACGAATCCTCAGCGACGTCATCCCGGGGAAACACCTGCGATAGGAACGCCGCACCAGCCTCGTCCCAGTCCCGCGCGTGCCGTCCGTTGATCATGATGGACCCGATCGCGTAGTCTGGCTCCACTTTCCCCCTCAGGACTCTGTAGGGCATAGCCCATGGGTCTTCCGCCAACTCACTCGAGACGAAATCCCTCCATGAGTCCCGTTTCGCTCTCCGGATTGCCGTCTTGAAACTCTTCCGCTTGCCTAAAAATTCCGTTGCCATCCGGCGCCGCTCGTTGATTTCAGTGCATCTCTGCATCTGTCGACGGGCATTCAGCATTACTCGACGCATACGGGAGAGTTCAGGGGACCACCATGGGGCACTTTTCCTTCTTCTTGATCCTTTTGTTGGGAGCGTTCGAAGGGCCGCCGAGATTATAATTTCGTCTAACGCCGCCACTTCTGACTCGATGCCCTCATTCTCTTGGCGCTCATCCAAAATGTGGTCGACCATCATCCAAGACACCTCGGCCCTGAATGGCTTCCATTTCGCTTTTCTGGTGGCGAACCTGTTGTGGGGGGGGGCCACGTTCGAGCGGTCTGTCGCTCCAGTCAAACAAATCCCAATCACGCCGTGGTCGCTGCCCGTAGGGAAGTCCAGAACCCAGTCGACGCACAATGCCGCGACTTCCCCAGAAGCCAAGGACAAATCGATGAAGGAGGACCCTCCATTTCCATGGAAGGTAGGCCCGCATGACGCCCGATTCAACACGGCGAGTCCACGCGCAGCGGCCCACAGAGCAACCTCCCTGCCACGAGCGTTGTCTGCCGTCGAGCCCCACGAGACTGACCAAGCATTAAAGTCCCCGACGAGTAAGAGCCTACGCGGCCTCATTACAACAACCAGTCTGTCCAACTCATCCAACAGCGGCCCATGCATCTCGTTCGGGGACATGTACACGGAAGCCACAATCAACTCCAGGGAACCGCTGCGTATCCGAACTGTTGCCAGGTTCTCCGATGACCATTCTGAGAGCAACAAGGCATCCAGCGATGGGTTGCTTACCACTACCGCCGCCCGCGGATGGGCCCCCACCACAAAGCACCGCGTGACCACACCGATACCTGTGACCGCTCCACGGGTCACGGAAGGTTCCTGTATGGCCAATATGTCAGCCCGCCGTTCCAACGCCACCTGAATAAACTCGTCCATCACCGTAGGGCTCCGCCTTGCATTGTGCTGGAGGACTAGCATCCTATTGTGTGCTTCATCCATGCTGGCCATAGTCCGTTCTCCTCACCCGCGCCTCGATTGCCTCCGTCATCGATGGACAGGATTGACTGCTGGCCTCGTGCTGATGGTCTCTTCCAGATTTGCTGCAATTAGCGCACTTGGGGGGCCCCTCCTTCGGGCACTCCTTGAACGAATGTCCAGCCTCAGCGCAGAACCCGCACACTTGGTCCCTTTGGCAGGCCGCCGCTACGTGCCCGAAGTTCTGGCACTTATAACACCTCGTCAAGGACACGTCATCGAGCACCCGGCAGGAGAACCAACCAACTTTTAAGCGGCCTTCCTTGATGAGAATACACCGAACCTGCGGCGTCACCTCAACGATCCACCTGGTGGTAGGCTGGCTCCGGGGACCAACCTTGTACAACGGAAGAAACCCAGCCTTTCTCTCTTCTAATCCGAGGTTCTGCATGTTGGCCGCCATAACTTCTTCTTTGAACTCTGCCTGGGAGAGCTCAGCTGGTACATCCCGCACTAAAAGCCTCGGGTTCTTCCTTGGAGCCTCCTTTATGTCCAAACCTGCCGATTTTACCTTCTCCTGCTCGCGGAATTGCTCCAGGCTCACATCTGCCCCGACTTCCATTATAACGCCGCCATCGCGTGCCGGGCGAATATTCACGCCGTCCAATCCAAGGTCGGCTGGCCTACCAAGGAGGGACAGCTTTTTCATGACACCACCGTCCTTGGAGCTCAATATTACGGTCTTCACCTTTGTCGCCGGGACGGGTCCACCCTTGTCAGCTAGTCGCTCACGAATCCGCGCACGTACCTTCGGTAAGGATCCATCCACCACTTCGGCAGCCGACGGCTGCTTCGCGCTGGTCCCCAATCCAGCCATCGCCATGCCTTCCCGTTGATCGTCCTTCTGCAGCGCCCTGCGCCGTCCCCTCCTTCTCCCAGAGGCCACTTCATTCCATCCAGGGCTGCTGCCATCCGCTACAAGAGGTGCTCTTGCATCCGCGCGATGCCGATCAGTGGCGCTTGTGGTGCATCGTCCTGCAGGTCCCTCCGCGATGTCTGGCATGCGGTCCCTCGGCGACGCAGCAGCAGTGCCAGGTCGTACCCCCAGTCGGATATCCTCGCGCAAGTCCTTGACGACCTTTGCCACAGGAGACCAAGAAGGCGGTTTGGAGGTCTCTAAGACCTTCTGGATAACTTCTCCCATTCGCTGGCTGCTGAATTCGGCCAGGCCGAAGCATCTACCCTGGAGCTGGCGTAATACCCGTCTGGTTTCCTCCAAGACCGAGCCCGCCTTTTTGGTCCACTCATCCAGGCTCCCCCGGGCCTCCTCGTCAAGCTGGCCGCCGTACTTGTCGAGGAATTTGGACGACATGTACACCATGTACCTCATTTGCCGCTCTGCCGAATCCACCGCCCGATCAAGCCTTCCATCGTCAAAGGTCGGCGCGCTGGGCGAGACTGGAAACTCTTCCCTTCTCCTCTTGACTGTTCTTGGCGGCGCGGTAAACACGAACCCCACGGACTCAGCTAGAGACCTTCCCGCTGGCGAGGCCACCACCGATCCTGTCGGCGTTTGATCGCTGCCATCAAGTCCCAGAAGCTCAGCCAGCCTCTCACTCGTACCGGAACCACTCGTCGAACCAGAAGTCGCAGCGGCGTTTCCTGGTTCCACCTTCTCTCCTGTGGCAACCGAATCCAGAGCGTCTCTGGCCGCCGCTGGTGCGTGGGCCAGTTGCTTTGCGGGGGGCTTACCTGGTTGCTTAGTATGCTGCTTCGGCAGTGGTCTCGCCGATCGCGCATCAGTCGCTGCCTGTTTCCGGTCCTGGGGTTTAGATAAAGAAAAAGAAGAAGAAGAAAAAGACATTTTGGTTTGATCCCGGACTTCATTCGGCTCATCCTACAGGGGGTTTCCCTGCAGGACTATGCCCCACCACTTACACTGGAGGATGCTCAACAGATGGGTGGGACTCGCGGCCCCTACTCGCGAACTTTCAGGGCTCCCACGCCTCCGACAACGTGGGCACCGAATGAAGCGCTTGCCAGGCCGGGGCCCCACAGGACGGTTGGCGATTTCCCGGGACAGTCCACCGTTACCCGCCTGGGCGGCAGCCCATCATCAACACCGATCCTTAACCAAGGAAGTCCATGCACAGCCGGGTCTGAGCAGACAGGAGTTTCCCAGTCTCCTGCCCCTCGCCAATGCGTAACCCTGCAAAAGGGGGCCTAACAGGGTACTCCCAGATGGCCAGCTGGTCCCTGGGTTTTTCTGTCGGGGATTTCCTTCCCTTAGTCGGTTTGTAACGGAGGCCGACACTCCGGGAATGTGCTTTGAATAGGCGGCACACACTCGCCTAATCACTAGGATCCTTCATAGGAACTGCCACTTTGTAGGGTTTGCCCTCCACAGGCAAACCCAGCAGCCCTCCAGATGCCTAGCTGGTCTTGTCCGCGGGAGGGCAAGCCCTCCTAGCTCACGTAGTGAGCCGTTCCCCTATCCGCAACCTGGGGGACGCGCCGGGCGGCATGACCATGCCTCATCCCTACTGACAGCAAGTGTCAGCAAAGGTACCCGGAACCAGCCCTAACCAGCCCTAACCAGCCCTAACCAGCCCTAACCAGCCCTAACCAGCCCTAACCAGCCCTAACCAGCCCTAACCGGCCCTAACCGGCCCTAACCGGCCCTAACCGGCCCTAACCGGCCCTAACCGGCCCTAACCGGCCCTAACCGGCCCTAACCGGCCCTAACCGGCCCTAACCGGCCCTAACCGGCCCTAACCGGCCCTAACCGGCCCTAACCGGCCCTAACCGGCCCTAACCGGCCCTAACCGGCCCTAACCGGCCCTAACCGGCCCTAACCGGCCCTAACCGGCCCTAACCGGCCCTAACCGGCCCTAACCGGCCCTAACCGGCCCTAACCGGCCCTAACCGGCCCTAACCGGCCCTAACCGGCCCTAACCGGCCCTAACCGGCCCTAACCGGCCCTAACCGGCCCTAACCGGCCCTAACCGGCCCTAACCGGCCCTAACCGGCCCTAACCGGCCCTAACCGGCCCTAACCAGCCCTAACCAGCCCTAACCAGCCCTAACCAGCCCTAACCAGCCCTAACCAGCCCTAACCAGCCCTAACCAGCCCTAACCGGCCCTAACCGGCCCTAACCGGCCCTAACCGGCCCTAACCGGCCCTAACCGGCCCTAACCGGCCCTAACCGGCCCTAACCGGCCCTAACCGGCCCTAACCGGCCCTAACCGGCCCTAACCGGCCCTAACCGGCCCTAACCGGCCCTAACCGGCCCTAACCGGCCCTAACCGGCCCTAACCGGCCCTAACCGGCCCTAACCGGCCCTAACCGGCCCTAACCGGCCCTAACCGGCCCTAACCGGCCCTAACCGGCCCTAACCGGCCCTAACCGGCCCTAACCGGCCCTAACCGGCCCTAACCGGCCCTAACCGGCCCTAACCGGCCCTAACCGGCCCTAACCGGCCCTAACCGGCCCTAACCGGCCCTAACCGGCCCTAACCGGCCCTAACCGGCCCTAACCGGCCCTAACCGGCCCTAACCGGCCCTAACCGGCCCTAACCGGCCCTAACCGGCCCTAACCGGCCCTAACCGGCCCTAACCGGCCCTAACCGGCCCTAACCGGCCCTAACCGGCCCTAACCGGCCCTAACCGGCCCTAACCGGCCCTAACCGGCCCTAACCGGCCCTAACCGGCCCTAACCGGCCCTAACCGGCCCTAACCGGCCCTAACCGGCCCTAACCGGCCCTAACCGGCCCTAACCGGCCCTAACCGGCCCTAACCGGCCCTAACCGGCCCTAACCGGCCCTAACCGGCCCTAACCGGCCCTAACCGGCCCTAACCGGCCCTAACCGGCCCTAACCGGCCCTAACCGGCCCTAACCGGCCCTAACCGGCCCTAACCGGCCCTAACCGGCCCTAACCGGCCCTAACCGGCCCTAACCGGCCCTAACCGGCCCTAACCGGCCCTAACCGGCCCTAACCGGCCCTAACCGGCCCTAACCGGCCCTAACCGGCCCTAACCGGCCCTAACCGGCCCTAACCGGCCCTAACCGGCCCTAACCGGCCCTAACCGGCCCTAACCGGCCCTAACCGGCCCTAACCGGCCCTAACCGGCCCTAACCGGCCCTAACCGGCCCTAACCGGCCCTAACCGGCCCTAACCGGCCCTAACCGGCCCTAACCGGCCCTAACCGGCCCTAACCGGCCCTAACCGGCCCTAACCGGCCCTAACCGGCCCTAACCGGCCCTAACCGGCCCTAACCGGCCCTAACCGGCCCTAACCGGCCCTAACCGGCCCTAACCGGCCCTAACCGGCCCTAACCGGCCCTAACCGGCCCTAACCGGCCCTAACCGGCCCTAACCGGCCCTAACCGGCCCTAACCGGCCCTAACCGGCCCTAACCGGCCCTAACCGGCCCTAACCGGCCCTAACCGGCCCTAACCGGCCCTAACCGGCCCTAACCGGCCCTAACCGGCCCTAACCGGCCCTAACCGGCCCTAACCGGCCCTAACCGGCCCTAACCGGCCCTAACCGGCCCTAACCGGCCCTAACCGGCCCTAACCGGCCCTAACCGGCCCTAACCGGCCCTAACCGGCCCTAACCGGCCCTAACCGGCCCTAACCGGCCCTAACCGGCCCTAACCGGCCCTAACCGGCCCTAACCGGCCCTAACCGGCCCTAACCGGCCCTAACCGGCCCTAACCGGCCCTAACCGGCCCTAACCGGCCCTAACCGGCCCTAACCGGCCCTAACCGGCCCTAACCGGCCCTAACCGGCCCTAACCGGCCCTAACCGGCCCTAACCAGCCCGGCCCTTTTCAACCGGCCCTTGACCGGCCTTTTTCAACCGGCCCTTGACCGGCCTTTTTCAACCGGCCCTTGACCGGCCTTTTTCAACCGGCCCTTGACCGGCGGCCTTTTTCAACCGGCCCTTGACCGGCGGCCTTTTTCAACCGGCCCTTGACCGGCGGCCTTTTTCAACCGGCCCTTGACCGGCGGCCTTTTTCAACCGGCCCTTGACCGGCGGCCTTTTTCAACCGGCCCTTGACCGGCGGCCTTTTTCAACCGGCCCTTGACCGGCGGCCTTTTTCAACCGGCCCTTGACCGGCGGCCTTTTTCAACCGGCCCTTTACCGGCGGCCTTTTTCAACCGGCCCTTTACCGGCGGCCTTTTTCAACCGGCCCTTTACCGGCGGCCTTTTTCAACCGGCCCTTGACCGGCCTTTTTCAACCGGCCCATGACCGGCCTTTTTCAACCGGCCCTTGACCGGCCTTTTTCAACCGGCCCTTGACCGGCCTTTTTCAACCGGCCCTTGACCGGCCTTTTATACCCGGCCCCTGACCGACCTTTTTCACCCGGCCCTTGACCGGTTTTTTTTACCTGGCCCTTGAACGGCCTTCTTTACGCGGCCCTTGATCGGCCTTTTTTACCCGGCCCTTGACCGGCCCTAACCGGCCCTTGGGCCTTTTTCAACCGGCCCTTGACCGACCTTTTTCACCCGGCCCTTGACCGGTTATTTTTACCTGGCCCTTCATTGGCCTTCTTTACGCGGCCCTTGATCGGCCTTTTTTACCCGGCCCTTGACCGGCCTTTTTCAACCGGCCCTTGACCGTCCTTTTTAACCTGGCCCTTGACCAGCCTTTTTCAACCGGCCCTTGACCGGCATTTTTCAACCGGCCCTTGACCGGCCTTTGACCGGCCTTTTTCAACCGGCCCTTGACCGCCCTTTTTCAACCGGCCCTTGACCGGCCTTTTTAAACCGGCCCTTGACCGGCGGTCTTTTTCAACCGGCCCTTGACCGGCGGCCTTTTTCAACCGGCCCTTGACCGGCCTTTTTCAACCGGCCCTTGACCGGCCTTTTTCAACCGGCCCATGACCGGCCTTTTTCAACCGGCCCTTGACCGGCCTTTTTCAACCGGCCCTTGACCGGCCTTTTTCAACCGGCCTTTTTCAACCGGCCCTTGACCGGCCTTTTTCAACCGGCCCTTGACCGGCCTTTTTCAACCAGCCCTTGACCGGCCTTTTTCAACCGGCCCTTGACTGGCCTTTTATACCCGGCCCCTGACCGACCTTTTTCACCCGGCCCTTGACCGGTTTTTTTTACCTGGCCCTTGATCGGCCTTCTTTACGCGGCCCTTGATCGGCCTTTTTTACCCGGCCCTTGACCGGCCTTTTTCAACCGGCCCTTGACCAGCCTTTTTCAACCGGCCCTTGACCGGCCTTTTTCAACTGGCCCTTGACCGGCCTTATTCAACCGGCCTTTTTCAACCGGCCCTTGACCGGCCTTTTTCAACCGGCCTTTGACCGGCCTTTTTCAACCGGCCCTTGACCGGCCTTTTTCAACCGGCCCTTGACCGGCCTTTTTAAACCGGCCTTTGACCAGCGGCCTTTTTCAACCGGCCCTTGACCAGCGGCCTTTTTCAACCGGCCCTTGACCGGCCTTTTATACCCGGCCCCTGACCGACCTTTTTCACCCGGCCCTTGACCGGTTTTTTTTACCTGGCCCTTGATCGGCCTTCTTTACGCGGCCCTTGATCGGCCTTTTTTACCCGGCCCTTGACCGGCCCTAACCAGCCCTAACCGGCCCTTGGGCCTTTTTCAACCGGCCCTTGACCGGCCTTTAACCGGCCCTTGACGGGCCTTTGACTGGCCCTTTACCGGCCTTTAACCGGCCCTTGACCGGCCTTTACCGGCCCTTGACCGGCCTTCAA
The DNA here is from genome assembly GCA_037159825.1 of Tupiocoris notatus. Classification (NCBI taxonomy): domain Eukaryota; kingdom Metazoa; phylum Arthropoda; class Insecta; order Hemiptera; family Miridae; genus Tupiocoris; species Tupiocoris notatus. The sequence continues at coordinate 11,198 of JASJUZ010000107.1, forward strand.
TCGGCCCTTGACTTCCCTTTACCGGCCCTTGACCGGCATTTAACCGGCCCTTAACCGGCCTTTAACTGGCCCTTAAACCGGCCTGAAACCGGCCCTAACCTGCTGTGCTCTTTCATTGTCGTCATAATATTTGGGCTGTTGTCGGCCACTCACGACGCGCCTTCATCCTTATTCACTTTCCTCTTCCATCCGTTTATGCACCGTTTCTAATTCAAATGTGTCTGCCCCCCTTTTTTCCCCCCCTTAATTGCACAGCAGGCCACCTAGCCTCCGGGGACGTCGTGGCCTGGAATCACTTTAATGCTCATCGTTTCTTTCATTTCTTTGTTGCAGCGTAACCGTCGTCGCAGAGTCGCTGTTGTCGCCATGCCGTTGTTGTTGCAGTGCCGCCGTCGCCGCGCAATTGCCGTCGCCGCAGGGTTGTCACCGCGCAGTAAATGGCCCCAACCTGCTTTCCGCCATGTTTGTCTTCCGGTTGTACCTAGGCTGTGTAGCCCATACCAACCATTCTGTTGCTTTATTCATTGCGCTTCCGTTGTTTTCTGTTCAGGTAATGGCCTCTTGCTGGACAACAGGTTGCCCCGCCCTGTCCGGTTTTTGCCATGGTCAATAATAATTGCCATGCCCGGGCTGGTTTAGTAGCGGCACAGTTTTTACATGCCTATTTCTTATCGGGGCGGGAAAATTGGTTTCCTGCAGGTTTCATTCGTTTCCATTCTGTAAGGGTACATTCACCTCGTGTGTGTGGAAAATTGTAGCTATTTAAAATTCAGATCCATATTGTACTTTTCTTTCAATTGCTTTATTCCTTCATTAGATCATCCAGACAGCGGCAAAGGCCCTTCGCCTCGCTTCCGGTGCCAGCGCTGCGCAAGTTTCAAACTTCATGTAGGGCTGGTTTTATTTTTCATGGCATGTAGAATCTGAATATCCAATAAAAGAGCTGCAAATTATTGTAATGTGGTATATTATTCCTTCGCTTCAATAATGATTTAGGAAGACTATCCATTTGCGAAGGTAATTATTTCGAACATTTCTGAACAATCCCACCGAAAAACAGATCGTATCTATCGGGGAAAAATCCGTACCAACTATTGTAATTTTATTCAATCATTTTCAATCATATTCAAATCATTTTTAATTTTTTCAATTTCCTAATTAAAAGCTAAAGTTATTGCCTAACGATACAGCTGGAGAGTGTTTGATGACCATTCCAATGAGTATAGAACGATTTTTATAGCTCCGAGAACTCTCGAGTTATACCCTCATGCCAGTTTTTTTACAATAGCCTATCCCTACATAATTTTAAAAATATGGTCAAATCTGAGCTAGCCGAAAATCCTGTACAGATTAACCTTCAATTTCCTTATAATTTGTGCGTTGTGAGAGCGATACCTAGAAATAGTAGTTTAATTTTAATGAAATTTGTATCATTTCTGAACGTTTGTACATGCCTGATGACAGAGTAAAATTTTTATTATAGAATATTTCTGTGTAAAAAGGAAGAGAGGACCATACGGTCCTATTTTGTACACAGATTTTTTAATAAGCTAACGTTGTTGTTCATTCTTTCACGCGCCATTATTTATTACCTATCTTGTTCAAGTTGTTCAATTTCAAAATCAATATACCAGTTCTTCCGTAATCAAGTTATTAAATACCCATTATCAAGCCTTCAAAGTTACAACAAACTGGCAACGAGATGAATTAGATTTTTTCGGTTTCCTTGGGAAGCAATCGGTGTGTTTGTGACGCGCGTATTCAAGACTGTCCCGACCAGAGCCGACGCGACGGTGAGCTGTACCTATCCATTTCATTTTTGATACGTCCGACACCATTTCTCTTATTTTTTCCACTCTCTTCAATCAAAAATGGACGCGGAGCAGTTCGCACAGTTACTAACAGCGTTAAATGATAGTCAAAACCGGGTTATCGAAACTCTAGGGTGGGCTAGCGTTGGCATTGAAAATTATCTACAGTTAAAAGGTGTTCGATTGATCATCAAGTCTGCCAACAGATTTTCCTCAACTCGGTCGGATCAACTCATTATCAACTTCTGGTTTCACTGCTTGCGCCAAACGATCCAAAAACGTCAACATATTTGGAGGTCATAAATGCGCTTGAAAAACACCTTTGTCCAACTCGCAATATTTTACTTGCTCAGCATAAATTTTTTGCTATTTATCAAAAGTCGAATCATTCAATCGCTGACTTTGTTGTTGAATTGCGGCGTGATATTAATGAATGCGCGTTTGTATCGCCATGCGAATGTAAAGTGAGCCTATCAAACATGTTCCTTCAAGCTCAGTTGCTCAGTTCATTCGAGGGCTGTGTGATAATACTAATCAAAAATCGATTCTTCAGTCCGATTTGCGTGAGTTCGACGAAGTGGTAAAGAAAGCAGTTGCAGTCGAGGCATCGAAAATCGATAGTCGAGAAATAGCTTCAAAGCAGCCGTCAACAAGCAACGCGGAGGTTCATAAAACTTCGCATTTTCGACCGTCTTCGCGAAATTCATTCAATTCAAAATCGAAATTTCGTTCAATAAGTCAATCAAGTAGCCACTCGCATCGATCAAACTCAGGTTTCAAACCGCGATCAGGTCTCGATTACCGAAAACTCGGTATCGATGGCTTGTGTCTTCGATGTGGGAAACCACATAAAGCCACCGACCACCGACTGTACAGTTGATCGCAACAAACTTCGATGTACATCCTGCGATCGTACGGGTCATGTGAAAAGAGTTTGTCCTCGAATTTTGCTGCCCCCAGGGAATGGATCTTCCAATCGTTCAACAGGAGATAATACAAACACTGACATTTTCAGAAATTACGCTCCCATTTTTGAACAAAAAGTCGGTAGAGTACCCAACATCAAGTGCAGTTTACATCTTCGAGAAATGGAAATGGAATCATCACAAAAATTGATCACAGTGAATGGGGATAGATCTCCATTTTTAGTCATTGTGCCAAAACCAGACGGAACTTGTCCGACTTCGCGTCGACTACAAAACAACTACAGTCAATCCCCAGCTACCGACTGCTCGATATCCGATTCGCCGAATTGAAGTCTACAGGGATCATCATACTTTTGCCGCTTGGATTTATTCAAGGCATATCTCCACATCGAAATGGATTGTAATAGCCGTGCAATTCAAACGATTTCAACCTATCGGGGTACGTACTTGATGAACCGTTTATCATTTAGCATAAAAACGGCCCCCAGCGAATTCAACAGAATTTTAGACCAAATTCTTCAAGACTCGATGGCACGATTTCATATTTTGGTGATGATAATAAATTGTTCATGGCCGTACTCTAGAAGAATGTCAGCACCGCCTGCTACAGTGCCTCAATCAACTGAGAAAATGTGATCCTCAACTAAACAAAAATAAATGCGAATTTTTCAAAAGGGAAATTAAATATCTGGGTCATACAATTCGCGAAAATAAAATTCTCAAATCATCAGAAAAAATTAAAGCCATTATTGACATGCCTCGACCATCAAACTTAGACGACGTACGCCGTTTTCTAGGTCTAATAACGCACTATGCTAGATTCATCCATCGACCGCGTTCTCAACCAAAAGATTCATCAAATATGTGTTTCAACTATCACCACATTTCAAACTACAACATCACAGCCGAAGCTATTGCTGTGGAAACCGATATAGACGAAATCCTGTCAAAAATCAAAATGGAACTCATCAACGGGAAATCTACAGATTTAGACTCTACACTTGATGCGGGAGTTCTCTTCAAAGGTCAACGAGTAGTTAAGTACTCCAAAATCACTGCAACCAGCGATTCTTCAAGAACTTCACGAAACGCACATAGGCGTGTCGAAAATGAAACAACTTGCACGACGATATTGTTCATTGACGGGAATCGATCGCGACATCGAACGTCTCGTGCGATCATGTGAAGCCTGTGCCGAAATCAAGAAAAATCCTTCTAAAGCTCCACTTCATTCATGGGAAGAACCAACAGAAAATTGGGATCTTCGCACGGCACTTGAACTAAACTCTAATCGATAGCTTCTTATCGATGAAATAAATCTATGCTTATCTTTCGAGTGGAGTGATTAAATCGAACCGGTTTAGTCGATATAGGTTTTTGTCGCTATTTTATAAATTGTACAAAATAGTACGTTGACTCGTCTCTTTCCAGTTTTCTCAGGCCGCAAGAGATCGAAATTTAATCTCTTGAAGTTCACTGAGAGAACTGGATAACATCGATTCTTCAGAGAGAACTGACATTATCTGACAAATTTGTATAAAGGGGAAATAGAAGTAATGATCAAAGGTGTAGTACAAGTTTGTTTTATTTAGAATAAACAAATCGTCGGTTAAGCAGCAACATGCTATAACTCAGTTTTTCCAATTTTTCAGGAGAGACAAAAAACCAACTTATTTCTATATCGCGCGTAAGAACCCTAGTTTTTTCATTATTTCTTCATTGGATGACCACTTCGGATTAGGGTGCATAGGTTTAAACACGAAAAATCAATTATTTCCTGAAAACTAGTTGAGTTATAGCTTGTATACCTTTTCAACTATGAGTTGAAGCAAATTGCAGTTCTGGTACGGCTATGGTTATAGCATGTTGTTTCACTTCAACTTGAGTTATTGCAAATTACAGCCTACCTACTCTTCATGATGCTTAATGTTAGTCACACCAAAAAACCAAAAAAAAAATGTGAGAGTAGGACATTCACTGGGATGAAATAAGTTTCCTGTAGCTGTCTTTGTGGTAACAATTCTTTATTCTTATGACTGCTTAATAATAATGATCAAGTTGATGCTATGCACTAAGATACCCGAACCAATCATAGAAACGTTTCACAATCACAGTCTTAGAAACATTATTTTAATACTTCCTGGTTGAGTCGTCGCATCTCTCATTGTACTGGGTTGGTGAATGGGAGAAGAACCAGGCGACATGTTCTCCGATTTTTTATTTACTGGCCGAGCACTTTCGCCCCTTCGGGCATCCTCAGGGCGATGTGGAACCATAGGTTACCACAGCCCTAACAGGTAACCTATGGTTCCACATCGCCCTGAGGTTGCCCGAAGGGGCGAAAGTACTCGGCCAGTAAATAAAAAATCGGAGAACATGTCGCCTGGTTCTTCTCCCCCTCACCAACCCAGTACGATAATTACTTATTATTTTAATTATTTTATTATTCAATAATGTGGCGGTTACAAATGTGAACTAACCAGAAACCAGCTATTGGAATGTTTAACTTGATGAATGAAGCACGACAGTAGCAGTAGCAATCGATGGACAGTTCTACGCCCTCTCTCTTGCTCAACATATATCTTATCTGTTACTGTTACTACTGTACTGTGATAATTCATTCTCGAACTTTCGTTTGTCTTCCCGTTAACTATTTTTCTATATTTCGCTAATAAACTAATTAATATTAGTTTCGTGTTTTTCCCTGCGTCGCCTACTCTTCTTAACAGGTAATGGTCATTTGCACGCGCTAATTCGTAAATTGTTTTTTACGCGAGGGATTACCTATTTTCGGAAGCCCGTTGCCCTTTGTTTACGTTCGATTTCCTTTTTTCGTTCGGCCGCGTACGTGATAATTTCGCCTGGCCATGTTGATTGATTGTTTACCACTTTTTCTATGTATAAAACTATTGGCACTCAATCCACCTATGCTGCCCTAACCAGTCCGAAGGGGTGAAAAATCTTTGCCGAATTAATGAACCAATAGTGGAAAAAGGCACTAAGTTATTCTACCCCTCGACCCTATTGATTTAAGAAACCAGTTAAAATAATTTTCAACGGTTTATGTAGTTTTTCAGGCTTTGTTGAGGAAGAAGATACTTTTTCGGTTATGGAAACGGACGTCAAGATTGAGTCACAGGGTCTCACAGTCAATCTGAAGGTGGATTACAAGTATGTGGCGTATTCATTAATTTGCTTTACAAAACATTCCTCACTTCCATAAAATTACTCGAATGATTATTATTATATAAAATTATCTAACAACTGGTCAACTCTTCAACATTGTGTATTGGTTTCAGGAGCGATTCGAGCCTACCTACTACCTTCAGTTGTTCACATTACCTGTAGAGTACGGTCTCGGCAGAACATAGACGTGTTCATTTCATTCTCATCGAGCAATATAATTATTACGCTGTTATTTACACCAACCAAGATTTTTAAAAAAATATAGGTAAACTCTGTACATTGGGCAATAAAAATCCTCAAAAAATTAAACATGCTGTCTTATCCCTTTTCAACCTGCATGCAACTTAGAGTGGCCCCAAAAGTTAACAAGACCTTTCAGTTTCAGTCTACTGCACTCTGCTACTATAGGAGTTAATTACTGTATTCATTGTTGTGGGTAAGAAAAAAAAGCGAGACAATGGAAAATATGCATTACTCATTTATTTTTGGCAATACATCAGAAAATACCCTTTTTCAGGACATTAATTTTTAAGAAGGTGATAAGTCGATTGAGAGGGGGTGAATATTATTTAGGTAAATATTTCGGCTCTGAATGGGCACCATCAACTGATAACTGGTCGATCAAACAGAATATTTATCATTCTTCTCCACTCTCATCCCCCATTGGTCGTTTTCGTTATTTCTTCATCTCTTCAGCCAGCACAGGTACAGCTTCTTTTATGCACGGGAAGGCTTCTCAAAATCCCAGCTCTGAAAAATGGCAAGTGGACAGCGGATGAATGACAAGGTTTATACTGCAAGAGTTGTATCATTCTTCAAAATTCAAGGAAAGAACTGTAGGTAGGTAAGTATCAGGTACCTAAATAATGTACGACCTAACTGAAAAAAATGAAGTTGTTCATTTAATATAAATAAAACACTGTCAAATTGAAAATTTAGATAGGTGAACATGGACTGCTAGAACAAGCTACCAGCTATAAATGGAGCCCTCAGCTTCAGCTGATACGCTCGCTATCTTTCTACCTACTGCAAATATAAATTCCCTTTCACGAAAAAATTAAAATAAATAAACAAAAAAATTACCCAACATGCTTTCTAACTCAGCCAGTAGGATTTATTTGCTCCGAGCATTTTTCTGCAGAAGATTTCGAACGAGATCTAAAGGTGTATAATTAGGATGGGGTATCTTAACAAGATCAAAGAAGAGGACGATTAAAAAAAAGAAAAAGATTTTCTTCTGACAACAAAACCTCAAAGAAAATGGCAAAAACGATAGATTAATTGTAATTTATTTTTTAATAAAGTTTTTTGTTCTTCAAAAACGTTGTTTTTTTATTGCTACTGTGTTCTTTGATAAATTTGTTGAACTTAAGATTTTGATATATGCTCCAAGAATATTATACAACATTCTAAAAATATTCTCCAACAGTTATGAACATAAAACAATAATGAACAAAAAAAAAAGTTGAATGAGTACATTCATGCTAAACTTTACTTTCTACGTACCTGTCATTTTTGCACCAATAGTAGCTAGCCTCAACTCCATTGATCACTAAGAAACTAGTATTGATGGCATGCTATTTTCAGAAGGAAAAGATATATTTATATGGTTCACATGCCATTGGTGGCGAAACACTGGTTTTCTGGACAATTTTGCTCATCAACTTGCTCAATTTTGATGCTATTCAAATGGGATCTATATTATTATGTCGGTGGAAAATACATAAGAAACGACCAATCGTACATCTCAAAAATTCAGTTGATTTTTATCAGACTAGATATCCTAGAAAAAGTTTATTGAAAATAAATGTAGACACAAAAAGTAAAGGACATTGTTAAGCTGAGTCAAATAACACAAAATTTATTGGAATCTGATGTAAAAACGTCAATATCAATCATTTTTCCCCACTTTTTTTTCAACGGTGATTTATTTTTTTAACTTCTTCAGTGAAGAACGTTAGAAATGAAAAAATAGTGTCTCAAAAATAAAATATCTGAATCTTTACGATTAGGTAAGTATTTTAAAAGTCAATTTTTAAATTATTTGAATTCTATCAGATTATTTTTGTATCATTTAATTCTAAGTATGGTTATAGATAAAAAAAATTTTATCGAGAAAAAATGATAATTAATAGTAAGTAATGAAATTCCGCTGCCAAAGGTTAGTTAAAAGCTAGCTAACTAGTGTTTGTCTTTATACCAGTGACGTCATGCCGTGCGGGTTAGTATCGGATCGAGCCCACCTGTCACCTTGGGTCGGTGTATAAATTACAAGGCGGGCTCGAACATCAAGGGGCAGCTTCCTCTGACGTCACTGGTATAAACCTTCCTCAAAGCCTCATCAGACTTTCATCGCAACAACATTACTTCTCCGCTTTCCTTTCAATGTGAAGGTTTTGTGTACGCCAAGTTTTTTATTACAGTTTTAATAGAGAGTTTCATCAAGGGTTTTTAAAAATCATTGTTAATAAGAAATGGGAAAACCAGTTGTAGTGCGTGCGATTGCGGAATGCCGTGACACGATCTTTCTTTTCACCGGTAAGTTCACTATTTTAATTATTTATTGCCCGTAGATCCATTCTAAAATGCATAATTATTTAGTATCATGATTACCGTTATTAAATTTGAAGAATGTATTGGCTGTAATATTAATTGTGGAAAACTCTGAATTCTAAACATGCCTCGGCCAGTTTGTCAGCGTACTTGTACTCTCAACTCTTGTGTTTTAAATATGTGTATTAATTAATTGCTATTTTGTCATATTTCCTACCGATAAATCCATTAGGAAGCAATGGATCGCTAAGTGCCGGAGAAAATGACGATTGGAATCCCAATACCAGTAGGATTTATTTTTTGCTTCGATCATTTTGCTGCAGAAAATTTCGAACGAGATCTAAAGGTGTATAATTAGGATGAGGTATCTTAACAAGATCAAAGAAGAACACAATTAAAAAACAAAAACGAAAAAGATTTTCTTCTGACAACAAAACCTCAAAGAAAATGGCAAAAATGATCAATTAATTGTAATTTATTTTTTAATAAAGTTTTTTGTTCTTAAAAAACGTTGTTTTTTAATTGCTACTGCGTTCTTTGATAAATTTGTTGAACTTAAGATTTTGATATGCTCCAAGAATATAATAATATACAACATTCTAAAAATATTTTCCAACAGTTACGAACATAAAACAATAATGTACAAAAAAGTTGAATGAATGCATGCTAAACTTTACTTTCCATGTACCTGTCATTTTTGTACCAATATCAGCCTCAACACCATTGATCATTAAGAAACTAGTATTGATCGCATGCTATATTCACATGCCATTGGTGGCGAAACACTGGTTTTCTGGACAATTTTGCTCAACAACTTGCTCAATTTTGATGCTATTCAAATGGGATCTATTTGTCGGTATAAGAAAAACATACACAAGAAGAAAAAATACATAAGAAAAGAAATACATGAGAAACGACCCATCGTACATCTCAAAAATTCAAACAAAGTTTATTGAAAATAAATTTAGACACAAAAAGTAAAGGACATTGTTAGCTGAATCAAATAACATAAAATTTATTGAAATCTGATGTAAAAACGTCAATATCGATCATTTTTTATGGATTTTGATCTTCATCAAAAATGATCGATATGTGAATTGCGAAACGTGAATTGCGTGAAGTGCGCAAACTAAAGCAGTGTAAGTCTACAGACAATGAAAAATACAGCAAATAATAGTACAGTGGTTTATTATTCCTTTTTTTCAATAGTCATTTTAAGAAAATCCATTTGTGATGATACTTATTCCGAACATTTGTGAAACAGATTGGTAGCTATGTGGGAAAACTCCGTAACAACTGTTGTAATTTTAATCATTGCTATTATTCTTAATTTCGAAATGAAATGCTAATTTTTTCGCCTAACGGTACAGTTGAATAGGGTGTTTGACGACCATTCCAACGCGTATACAACAATTTTTATAGCTCCAAGAACTCTCAAGTAATTCCCTCATGCCAACTTTGTGAAAACCTCCTAAATTTTACACACAAACTGCGATAGCTCGAGAACCAATAAAGCTACCGACCCCGCGATGGTGTTATCCGATTCAGCGTCCAAAAATCTATAGAAATGGATATCAAACACACCTTTTTCTGAGAAACGTTGGGAAATACGAATATTCTCCCCCTCAAAAATACCCTGAAAATTGAGATAGCGATTTGGCGAAAGAATTGAGCCGTTGTCAGGCCACGATTGATTTTTTGTGAAATTTCAAAAATGTAACTATAATAGTTTCCTCCAAAAAGTGATGGCGGCGTACGGCAGACGGACAGGATTTTTTCTACTGGATATTCGGATCCTATATGCCTTGAAACGTAAATTGTAAAATGTTGAGGGGGTTAGTAAAATTTGGGAGATTTTCACAAATTGGGCATAAAGGTATAACTCGAGAATCGTTGGCGCTATGAAAATCGTAATCTTGTTGGAATGGTCGTCAAATGGTCTCTTCAACTATAAAGTTAGACGAAAAATGTACCTTTTAATTTAATGTTTGAGCAAGTTATGATAGTTTTCCCAAATCATTACCTATTGAATCGAAGGAATAATAAACCACTCATCGCATTTGCAAGGTTTTTGTAAAAGTTATTAGCTTGCAAAATCAAAAGTTGCTATTTTCGCAAAAATCACTTTTTCCAGCATTTCTCCGAATCTGGGGCTGTAACTACTGGATGGATTTTGTTTTAATTTGGGACCTACCAGGATAGTATCCCTCTCAAAAATAAGTTTAAAAAGTAATCTCATCGACTTACAGGGGCTGAACACCAGCCCTATCACACAATTTATACTGAACGCTGACTTCTTTCACCAAATATTTAGCTGCATGTATCCCAGAAATTTTATTCCCCAATCATGAATCAGTTTATCACTCCACAAACAAAAAATTGCCACCATCCTCACGTATTTGATGATTAGGTCGATAAACCGACTGTCCTGTTTATACTGCTCCACTTCCTTGAATTGCATGATGGTATCTTCAAGAAGCGGTATCAGATTCACTTCTTTGCCATGTTTTGGGCAACTCTGTTCAATCCAATCGACATAGTCATGCCGCGGCGGTAGGGGGTCATTTCCATCATATGTCATATTTTTCATGCTCCCTGAAAAATATCATCAACTCAAATCACACAGATTGAAATTAATTAGAAACAAGAAAAATTAAAAACAGCTATAATATACAAACTCTCGCTCTTTTTGGAGTTTCGCCCGAAGTTCAACATCACTCAGGGCACGAAGTGCTAATCCAAGTTTGCTTGCTCTCGTCCCTGCTCCAGGGGTTGGATGTTCTCCTTACAAAGTTCCAACGTATCAGGAGCCATCCTTAACCACTCTGAAACAACACGTTGTTAAACAACGTTCACTACGCACAATCATGCTCGACTGATTTATTTATTACCAAACTTTTGATTCCACACATAAATGCATGATCATATTTATGTGACTCCAACTAGTAACTGTGTTGAAGTGTACATAGATAACACAGAACATACATGATCTAGTCAGTAACAGATATAACCAAAATTATAAAATCAAGAAACTAATACGAAGGCCGCAACGTTAGTACACTACAACTGTTTTGAAAAAAAGAAAGAAAAGTAGAAAAACCTAGGAATTAGGTTAATAATGCAGAAGTGCAGTATCTGAGCCTAACAATACAAGCCAAGTATCATAAAATGAGGTCATTTTCATAGCAATGACACTCAAAAATTTATGACCGTCCCTGAAGGGGGAATCAAGTAATTTACACATCGCTACAAACATTAAAGAACTTCAAGCATTCAAATATACTGATTTTTCCAATGATGGTTAAAAATCAATTTTAATACGGGAGCAATCGATGTTTTTAGGGACCTATGTTTGGGACTGCATAATTTCTAAACGAAAACTGTTTTTCCTTAGTTTGAAGACTAAAATTGTTCAAATTTAAGTCTAGTTTACGTGATATAAGTTTGGTATTGATTGAACCAAGCGTAGATAATTTCGGTGGAAACGTCAAAATTGTTCGGAATAATTACTATCACAAATGGATAGTCTTTCTAAATCAATATTGAAGCGAAGGAATAATTAACCAGTGTACAATCATTTGCAGCGTTTTTATTGGATATTCGGATTCTACATGCCTTGAAACGTAAAACATCAAATTTTGAGGAAGGGTTATAAAAATTTTTTTCTTGGGCGATTACAATGGTTTATTATTGAATATTAAACCAAAACATCAAGGAGCCAATCCAGTTCGCCATAATTGGCGAACTTGACATAAGTTATCAACATTTTAATTTTCTGATTATTAGAATATCCTATAGCTGACACTTGAACGTTCTTACAGTCTTTAATCATAACCGGTGTTGTGGATACGAAAATACAGGAGTCCAGCATGATTTCAACAAAATCTCAAGAATTGTTACATCGTTTCAAATTGTGTTTGGATATTATGTAGGTACTATGAAAAAGTATTTTCGAACCCTCCTACTCAATAGCACAGCAAATCACTTCAACGCATGCCACATGTTGCATTTAGAGACCGTCCATGAGATGAGGCGTATGAAAGCAAATAAATAGCAACGTAGTAAACTTACCATAATAGAAGTTCGGACGAAGAAGAAAAATAAACACTTGGCGCGAGGTGATACGAGACTGAGCACAGCGGACGTTCGTGCCAGGCGCGAGGAGATACGAGACTGAGGTGAAAGGCCGTACCAGCCGCGAGAGCTCTGCCTTGCCTAGCCTTGAGAAGGTGGGCGGGCCTTATGTCTCGTTCGGGACCGAATGTGAGCGGCAGTCTCAATAATTTTTTCTTAAATTATATTTTACCTTGTATAGTGTAATTATATTTACCTTTATTACCTATATTTTTCTCCTACTCTAACATGATTAAATTGATACCTACATGAACAATGAACTAACTAGTAGCTTTTTAATTTGTGAAATAATCAAAAGAAATTATGCCGATCTTCCAATAATTCAATATTGAGTAGTTCATTGATTTTTAAGCTAGAATAGCATTATTTTAAGGACAAAAATCATATTATGCGAATTGACCAGCTCTTGGAATGTTTGACTTGGATGGACAGTTCTACGCCCTCTCTCTTGCTCAACATGTTATCTTATCTGTTACTACTGTACTGTGATAATTTATTATTCATTCTCGAACTTTCGTTTGTCTTCCCGTTAACTATTTTGATTTTTGCTATATTTCGCTAATAAACTAATTAATATTAGTTTCGTGTTTTTCCCAGCGTCGTTTACTCTTAAGCCCGTCTCACATGAGTACGGTATGTGCCGGATCCGGTCATACGGTATGGCCTCCCATTGGCTAACCAGCCTCCCACCCCTGGCGGGGCTCTTGCCGTATGACTACTTTTGAAGCGGACTGTATACATTTCTCGAAAGAAATATTTGCCGTACGGCATCCGTGCCGGATATCCCTCTCTCTCTCGGTTCTTCGCTTCATCTCTCTATGATTATGTTATCAGCGCTCTCGTCCCAAGGTGACTAGAACACAGGTGGGCTCGATCCCGCACGGCATTTTGTCACTGGTATAGAGACAAACGCTAGTAGATAGCTTTTCACTAACCTTTGGCAGCGGAATTTCATTACTTACTATTAATTATCATTATTTCTCGATAAAAACTTTTTATCTATAACCATACTTAAAATTAAATTATTTAAAAATAATCTGATAGAATTCAAATAATTTAAAAATTGACTTTTAAAATACTTAATCGTAAAGATTCAGATATTTTATTTTCGAAAGACTATTTTTTCATTTCTAACGTTATTCACTGATGAAGTTAAAAAAAATCGCTGTTAAAAAAAAGGGAGAAACAATTTATTATCGATATTGACGTTTTTACATCGGATTTCAATAAGTTTTATGTTATTTGACTCAGCTAACAGTGTCCTCTACTTTTCGTGTCTTTTATTTATTTTCAATAAACTTTGTTTCGAGGATATTTGGTGTGACGAAAATCAACTGAATTTTTGAGATGTACGATTGGTCGTTTCTTATGTACTTTCCACCGACAATAGATCCCATTTGAATAGCATCAAAATTGAGCAAAATTGTCCAGAAAACCAGTGTTTCGCCACCTATGGCATGTGAACCGTATCTTTTCCTTCCTTCTAGCATGTGATCATTACTAGTTTTTTAATTATCAATGGCGTTGAGGCTGCTATTGGTACAAAAATGACAGGTACATGGAACTTAAAGTTTAGCATGATGTACTCATTCAACTCGTTTGTTCATTATTGTTTTATGTTTCATGATTCGCAGTTCGATAACAGAGATAGTTGTGATAACATTTCCTATACGGTATTTTATGTTCCGTACTCATGTGAGAGCCTCTCCGGAACCGCCGTACCCCCTCCATGATCATTCGGTACCCCCTCCATGCCCATGCCGTATGACCGTATACCGGATGACCGTACTCATGTGAGACGGGCTTTAAGCCCGTCTCACATGAGTACGGTATGTGCCGGATCCGGTCATACGGAATGGCCTCCCATTGGCTAACCAGCCTCCCACCCCTGGCGGGGCTCTTGCCGTATGACTACTTTTGAAGCGGACTGTATACATTTCTCGAAAGAAATATTTGCCGTACGGCATCCGTGCCGGATATCCCTCTCTCTCTCGGTTCTTCGCTTCATCTCTCTCAATGATTATGTTATCAGCGCTCTCGTCCCAAGGTGACTAGAACACAGGTGGGCTCGATCCCGCACGGCATTTTGTCACTGGTATAGAGACAAACGCTAGTAGATAGCTTTTCACTAACCTTTGGCAGCGGAATTTCATTACTTACTATTAATTATCATTATTTCTCGATAAAAACTTTTTATCTATAACCATACTTAAAATTAAATGATTTAAAAATAATCTGATAGAATTCAAATAATTTAAAAATTGACTTTTAAAATACTTAAGCGTAAAGATTCAGATATTTTATTTTCGAAAGACTATTTTTTCATTTCTAACGTTATTCATGATGAAGTTGAAAAAAATCGCTGTTAAAAAGAAGGGGGAAACAATTTATTATCGATATTGACGTTTTTACATCGGATTTCAATAAGTTTTATGTTATTTGACTCAGCTAACAGTACCTCTACTTTTCGTGTCTTTTATTTATTTTCAATAAACTTTGTTTCGAGGATATTTGGTGTTGTCAGCGCATCGTCTAATTCTAATATATTTCGATTACCTTGGTCGAAGTCGAGTTTCGAAGACAGTGTTTCGAATAAATGAAATAAAGTCGAATCTAATTGTGTAATACACTTTTCGAATGAAGTTAATAAAAATCGAAGAAGAACAAAATTAACATCCAGTCGAGCGTACACCGTACAATGTACGAAGCAGGTAATAATGCCGCGCGCATGGAGGAACAGTTCGAGTGAGGTTAGATCCAGGTCCAGTACTGCCGATAGAGTTCGGGTCGAGCGAAAGGTGAATGGCATCTCGAAGTCAGCAATTGTAGATTTTGATATGCCTCCCCAATTGCTGCATTGAAGTGTCCATTCATCTTGAGAGGTCTTGAGACCATATCGAGTCAATAAATGTAAACATTCGAGTTATATCGAGCTGTTGAGGTTCGAGCGTTGGGGTTCGAGCGTTGGGGTTCGAGCGTTGGGATTCGAGCGTTGGGGTTCGAGCGTTGGGATTCGAGCGTTGGGGTTCGAGCATCAGGGTTCGAGCATGATTACTTTCAATCACAACTAAGTCAATCTATCTGGAAATGAGCAATCAATAATCAGTCAAAGATACTAGGAAATTTTAGACAGTAACATGTTCCTAAATTTAATAAATTTTCCCCAATCCAAACCTTTGGTGAGCGCGTCTGCTATTTGATTCTCTGTATCTACCCATTTGATCTGTATGTGACCATCCTTGAATTCTTTCCTAACATATAGATAGCTCAACCGAACCAAATGTTTCAATATTAACGATTCATCTGTTTCCGCTAGTCTAATTGCAGGTTTACAGTCTTCCCAGAGAACATGAGTTAGCTAAGGTTTAGAAGAATATTGCACATGGTTCGAAAATTAGCTAATTCCCTGCAGGCTGAACTCATTGCCACGAATTCACTCTCAGCTGCTGACAGCGCAACATGTGACTGTTTTTTTTCGTTGTTGTTTTTTTTTTTATTCGCCAGGTCAACAGATCATCAAATAAATATATTGCGTAGCCAGTTGTTGAGGTGCCATCATCAGCCTTCAAACCCAATGATGCGTCAACAAAGCAGGTCATGTCACTTGTCTGTCCATAAAATGTCAAGCCCAAGTCAAGAGTACCTCGGAGGTATCGCATAATTCTAATTATTGACTCTCAGTCCTGTTTTGTGAATCTTGATTGTCACCGACTAAGCACATTTGTCGCAAATGATATATCAGGCCGTGTGCCATTTTGAATATACGGTAAGGATCCAATAGCCTGGCGATAAGGAATTTGGGACCGATTGCTTTCTTCATTTCTATCTATCAAGGCTGAGGGTGTTTCGGGCACCATCAGAGTCGACATGGTTTTAACACTGGCTGAATCATACTTATTAAGCATGCATTCAATGTGCCTCTTCTGATGAATAGAAATGATTTTATTTTATTATTATTATTTTTTTTTTTTATCTCGAACTATTTCCAACCCCAAGAACTTTCTTGGCTCCCCTAAAGTCAAATTCGCGTTGAAGCGTTGGTTTGATTTCCACGATTTTTCTGTTTGAGGTCGAAGTTAGCAACAGGTCGTCTACGTAGAGTAAAATTATAGCGAACTGATCACCCTCACGCCAAAGAAATAGACACGGTTGAAATTCATAAGGCTTGAAGTTCATTTTCTTAATCCCCTCTTGGAATCTAACAAACCATCGTTTTGGCGAAAGCTTTAAGCCATACAAAGCTTTATGAATTTCACACACAAATTTTGATCAAGATTATCAATTTTTCGATTGGTTTTTGCAAGGAAGTTTATATATCAAATTGACAAATTTCCAAATCAAGTTTAGCAGCCACTATAAGTAAAAATCTCACTTCAGGGAGTTATTTCACTTAATTCATAAGAGTAACTGTCTGCAAAACGTTTTGCCTCCTATCTGCTCCTATATCTAATTTTTCCGTCTGCTTCTGTTTTTTTTTTTTTTTTTCTTATGGACCCATCTAGACTTGATAATTTTTGGATCTTTGGGAGCTGTATTTCTAGGGACTATTTTCCAAGTATGGCACTTCTCAAGTGCTTTAAATTCTTGGTGTATGGCTTCTATCCAGTTTTCAGAGTCAGGCGCACGCAATGCATCTGAGTATGAAATTGGATCATCATCTAAACCTAACATAGCTGCACACGCAAAATTAACGATGTCATGCTTTTCAAAGAAGTCACAAGTCTCATTACTACCTAACCATGTCTCGTCAGAATTTGTTGGCTCGGACTGTGAAGTTGAGTCTAAACTTTTGGTGCCGACAGAAAATTCTTGTAATAATTCAATATTTGAAAAAATTGTTTCTTTTGAAGCTACTGTGTTAAAGTCTTTGAAAACTCGGGATTCAACAAAGTCTACATGCTTGGATCGAACAATGGTCTTCAATTTTACGTTAAACAGTGTGTACCCTGTTTCACAACACTCTAGTAAAAAGACTGGATCGGCTCTAGGAGCAAATTTTGACCTTAATTTTGCATGGTTGTCTAAAACGTAAGATTCACATTCAAATCGACGAATGTGTTTAAGTGAGGGTTGACGTTTAGTTACCAATTCAAATGGGGTCACAAAATCGTTTGATGTATTCGGGGTTCTATTATGGATAAACATGGAATGCCTTAGAGCAAATGGCCAGAAGTGACTAGGAAGACCTGATGAAATCAAATTAACCCTAACCTTTTGTTCTATTTCAAGATTAAGTCTCTCAGCACAGGCATTGTGCTGAGGTGTCGCAGGTTCGGAAATGGCGAGAGCAATCTTCTCTTTCTCAAGCAAAGTTTTCATTTCAAAGGTCTTGTTCTCAAGTCCTCCATCAGTTCGAATTTTAGCCAATTGAATTCGAGGTCCGCTCAGTTTTCTAACGTCTTCTAGAAAGTTTCCAAGAGCGAGATGGACGCAAGATTTATCGAATATTTCGTAAGCAAGTGAATATCGAGAGGCATCATCGGTAAATGTCGCTAAGTATTTACATTGAGTGCGATAAGCAACAGGCTTTATTGGTCCCAATAAGTCACTATACACTCTATGGAACGGAATATCGGATTATGTCTAGTTCCCACAGTAGGTTTTTGTTTGGCTTTAGCTAGCTTGCAATCGGGGCAATCAAGTATTATACTGTCAAACGTGATTTTACTCAAGTCCGGATGTAGTTTAACCCATTTTTCTAAATAATATTTTGACGCATGGTTTAAATGATAGTGCCATTTTAGACCTTGATTGTGATGCAAACTTATATTTTGTGAAACTTTCTCAGAGGTTGAGGCCTGAGTTTTCTGTCCAAGGGAGGGGTTGTCAATTTTTTTGAGTTTCTGATCTCCACCAGAGTTCTCTGAATCAGAGTCTAACTGTCTTTTACGTGATCCTATAGTACTTGAGCATTCAGTATTAGCTATAAATCCTACATTTTTGTTTTGATTCAACTCCAAAATAATTGCCTCCCGTTGTTCTACATTTGCTCGAGTCAGAGAGAAGAAGAAGAGAAGTCTGAAAGAGACCCACCAGAAACGTCCGTCAAAAAGGCCTGTCTTAATCACCCTATCATTATCTTTGTCAAAAAGCTGAAGAGTTTTGTCATTAAATTGAGACATTAAATCCTTGAGACATCTAAGAGTATTTGTATCCTCGTTGTAGACAACTATGTCACCAATCTGTCCAATTATCAAGTCGGCATCAGAAACATTATTAGCACAAGAGATAATTTTTGGTTTCAAAAGATTTTGAACACTTACAAGGACATCAAGATCGTTGCATATATATCGCAGTCGCCCCTGTATCAGCAATGAAATGAATTATGGCATTATCCTTAGGCATACCTTCAAAGATACTTATTGCAGAGCCCCAAGACACCTTTGAGAGGTTTGAGTTCTATTTTTCTGAGTTGCTGCGTTCAGTGGCTATGGCTGCTACCTTGTCAGGTTCATCAAGAGTTTCAATCTGTTCAACGTAGCACATCTGCTGCTCAAAGGGAAGATCATCACAATTGGAATCGACTGAAATTGCCAGCCTAACCTTGCCTGACCTTGATTGCTCAAGAGCTGCCTTTAAAGGCATTATAGTACCCTGTTTTTGGGTTCGATTTTCTTGAGTGGGATCGAGAAATGGTAGGTTTTCGAGCTTGAGCAGGGGTTAGGGAAGAAAGCATCAATCTCCTTCGAAATTGGTTTGCCTTCGAAAAACATTGTCGAATAAATTTTTCGAGATATTATCATCCATCTGAAAAAGAGTAATTTCAATTATTCCATGACTTTCAATAAAAGGTATTCAATCAGAATTCCTTTTTGATTTAGTTGAATTTAATCACACTATCGAGCAACTATCCATCGAAAATCAAAGCAATCAACAATCGAGCAACAAACTATCAATCAAAAATCGAAGCGATTACCAATCGAGCCATATTCATTTTCTAATTCAATTATTCAATTTCAAAATTAAATTGAGTCAAGAGCAGATCATCAAAACAGTTTTTTTTTAAAACGTTTTTATGGTCTGATTCGAGCTTAAACGATCGAGCGTTTTATGGTCTAAATCGAGCTTAAACGATCGAGCGTTTTTATGGTCTAAATCGAGCTTAAACAATCGAGCGTTTTTATGGTCTAAATCGAGCGTTTTTATGATCTAAATCGAGCATAAATCGATCGAGCGTTTTTATGGTCTAAATCGAGCTTAAACGATCGAGCGTTTTTATGGTCTAAATCGAGCTAAACGATCGAGCGTTTTTATGGTCTAAATCGAGCTTAAACAATCGAGCGTTTTTATGATCTAAATCGAGCATCAATCGATCGAGCGTTTTTATGGTCTAAATCGAGCTTAAACGATGGAGCGTTTTTATGGTCTGAATCGAGCTTAAACAATCGAGCGTTTTTATGATCTAAATCGAGCGTAAATCGATCGAGCGTTTTTATGGTCTAAATCGAGTGTAAATCGAACGAGCGTTTTTATGGTCTAAATCGAGCTTAAACAATCGAGCGTTTTTATGATCTAAATCGAGCGTAAATCGAACGAGCGTTTTTATGGTCTAAATCGAGCGTAAATCGAACTCGAGTTATGCGCTTCAAGTGACACCAGGTGAACTGAAACATTTCTATCGTGCCCATACTGGTCAAAGGTGCTGAAATCGCCGGAAGGCTAATAAGAGGTCCGCTGGAGATACATTTCCTCTTAAGACGAGTACTGTTCAGTACTCTGCGCTGCCCTTCAATTAGCATACGCAAGGCAGATTCACGATGCACCAGTTAACACGCCAGTTTTAGTGGACGGTGAAAACTGTGACCGGGCTCGAGCGTCAATATTATGTGTTCGAGTAAATTTAAATAATCTACTGAAGTACTTCGAACTCAAAGAAATTTTATACGTATTCATGGGATCCAACAGTCAATTATTTCAATCGTCTTAATAAAAGAAACATCAATAAGATATTCACTGGTGATCACTTTCAAGTACGCCTACTTCTTTCGGTTGGTTGATTTTTAATACTATCAAATTCGAGCTACTGTTTCGAAATTCTAATAATCGAGCGTCGAACATCTAGCACATGCCCGTCGAGGTTCATCGAGTATCGAATCATTCAATCACCGGACTGCAGTCGAGCTTTCAATTTCGAGTTCGAGCAAATGGGCATGATTTTTCGAATTCGAGCTTTGGTGGGAATTTATCGAGTCCTAATCGAGCGGTGCCATGGTCTTACCCTCGAGTTCGAGCTGTGAACAGACACCCACCTCGAGTTTCGATAGTACGCGAGTTATTATTTCCAATAAATTCGAGCTTCGAGCCTAGTCTGTTCACTCGATTCTAATCAGTCCGGTGAGAATCGAGCTTATTCTATTATTATCTAACAAATTTTAACGAAACGAAATCCGTCTAACAGCGTTCGAAATCGAGATCAATTTATTCGAGAAATTACAGCATCGGCATATCGCTGTGAGCCAATGGCGTCCAACCGAGTCTGGCCTTCCAAACAGACCGAAGTTGATATCATGTCAGCGCATCGTCTAATTCTAATATATTTCGATTACCTTGGTCGAAGTCGAGTTTCGAAGACAGTGTTTCGAATAAATGAAATAAAGTCGAATCTAATTGTGTAATACACTTTTCGAATGAAGTTAATAAAAATCGAAGAAGAACAAAATTAACATCCAGTCGAGCGTACACCGTACAATGTACGAAGCAGGTAATAATGCCGCGCGCATGGAGGAACAGTTCGAGTGAGGTTAGATCCAGGTCCAGTACTGCCGATAGAGTTCGGGTCGAGCGAAAGGTGAATGGCATCTCGAAGTCAGCAATTGTAGATTTTGATAGGTGTGACCAAAATCAACTGAATTTTTGAGATGTACGATTGGTCGTTTCTTATGTACTTTCCACCGACAAATAGATCCCATTTGATTAGCATCAAAATTGAGCAAAATTGTCCAGAAAACCAGTGTTTCGCCATCAATGGCATGTGAACCGTATCTTTTCCTTCTGAAAATAGCATGCTTCTAGCATGCGATCATTACTAGTTTTTTAATTATCAATGGCGTTGAGGCTGCTATTGGTACAAAAATGACAGGTACATGGAACTTAAAGTTTAGCATGTACTCATTCAACTCGTTTGTTCATTATTGTTTTATGTTCATAACTGTTGGAAAATATTTTTAGAATTTTGTATATATATTCTTGGAGCATATCAAAATCTTAAGTTCAACAAATTTATCAAAGAACACAGTTGCAATTAAAAAACAACGTTTTTGAAGAACAAAAAACTTTATTAAAAAATCAATTACAATTAATTGATCATTTTTTGCCTTTTTTGGAGGTTTTGTTGTCAGAAAAAATTCGTTTTACTAAGTTTTTTTTTAAATTGTCCTCTTCTTTGATCAGGTACCTCATCCTAATTATACACCTTTAAATCTCGTTCGAAATCTTCTGCAGCAAAATGCTCGGAGCCCACGGCTGCATTGTTTACAGTTGATTCGCAGTTCGATAACAGAGATAGTTGTGATAACATTCCCTATACGGTATTTTATGTTCCGTACTCATGTGAGAGCCTTTCCGGAACCGCCGTACCCCCTCCATGACCATTCGGTACCCCCTCCATGCCCATGCCGTATGACCGTATACCGGATGACCGTACTCATGTGAGACGGGCTTTACTCTTCTCAACAGGTTATGGTCATTTGCACGGCGCGCGCTAATGCGTAAATTGTTTTTTACGCGGGTGATTATTTTCGAAAGCCGGTTGCCCTTTGTTTACGTTCGATTTCCTTTTTTCGTTCGGCCGCGTGCGTGATAATTTCGCCTCGCCATAAATCAATCGTCAATAATTTACAACTAATTCGACGTTATTACCCGTTCTATTTGGTTCTATTGGGGGGATTCTCGAAGATAAAGGACTCGTCTATGTCTTATCAGACGTGGAGCCCGCTCATCGCGTCAACTTCAGTTCCGCCGACGTTTCTGCTATAAATTTGATTATTCCATTGACCATTTTCTCGTTGTGGACACCATCGTTCGTGAGTTAGAGGATCTCGGATCGAAGTTTGATGAGTCAGATAAAATCTGCCACTTGTTGCTAACCCTTCCTCACGAATATGATACAGTCACAACTGAAATACCTAGTGTTTTGTCAAAGCAAGGTTGTTGGATGAGGAGATAAAGTGTGGTGTTAATTAAAAACTCATTGACAATGATATTGATTTATTTAAACATACATTGATTGTTTACCACATTTTCTATGTATAAAACTATTGGCACCCAATCGACCTAATATGCTGCCCTAACCAGTCCGAAGGGGTGAAAAATCTTTGCCGAATTAGTGAACCAATAGTGGAAAAAGGCACTAAGTTATTCTACCCCTCGACCCTATTGATTTAAGAAACCAGTTAAAATAATTTTCAACGGTTTATGTCCTTTTTCAGGCTTTGTTGAGGAAGAAGATACTTTTTCGGTTATGGAAACGGACGTCAAGATTGAGTCACAGGGTCTCACAGTCAATCTGAAGGTGAATTACAAGTATGTGGCGTATTCATTAATTTGCTTTACAAAACATTCCTCACTTCCATAAAATTACTCGAGTGATTATTATTATATAAAATTATCTAACAACTGGTCAACTCTTCAACATTGTGTATTGGTTTCAGGAGCGATTCGAGCCTACCTACTACCTTCAGTTGTTCACATTACCTGTAGAGTACGGTCTCGGCAGAACATAGACGTGTTCATTTCATTCTCATCGAGCAATATAATTATTACGCTGTTATTTACACCAACCAAGATTTTAAAAAAATATAGGTAAACTCTGTACATTGGGCAATAAAAATCCTCAAAAAATTAAACATGCTGTCTTATCCCTTTTCAACCTGCATGCAACTTAGAGTGGCCCCAAAAGTTAACAAGACCTTTCAGTTTCAGTCTACTGCACTCTGCTACTATAGGAGTTAATTACTGTATTCATTGTTGTGGGTAAGAAAAAAAAGTGAGACAATGGAAAATATGCATTACACATTTATTTTTGGCAATACATCAGAAAATACCCTTTTTCAGGACATTAATTTTTAAGAAGGTGATAAGTCGATTGAGAGGGGGTGAATATTATTTAGGTAAATATTTCGGCTCTGAATGGGCACCATCAACTGATAACTGGTCGATCAAACAGAATATTTATCATTCTTCTCCACTCTCATCCCCCATTGGTCGTTTTCGTTATTTCTTCATCTCTTCAGCCAGCACAGGTACAGCTTCTTTTATGCACGGGAAGGCTTCTCAAAATCCCAGCTCTGAAAAATGGCAAGTGGACAGCGGATGAATGACAAGGTTTATACTGCAAGAGTTGTATCATTCTTCAAAATTCAAGGAAAGAACTGTAGGTAGGTAAGTATCAGGTACCTAAATAATGTACGACCTAACTGAAAAAAATGAAGTTGTTCATTTAATATAAATAAAACACTGTCAAATTGAAAATTTAGATAGGTGAACATGGACTGCTAGAACAAGCTACCAGCTATAAATGGAGCCCTCAGCTTCAGCTGATACGCTCGCTATCTTTCTACCTACTGCAAATATAAATTCCCTTTCACGAAAAAATTAAAATAAATAAACAAAAAAATTACCCAACATGCTTTCTAACTCAGCCAGTAGGATTTATTTGCTCCGAGCATTTTTCTGCAGAAGATTTCGAACGAGATCTAAAGGTGTATAATTAGGATGGGGTATCTTAACAAGATCAAAGAAGAGGACGATTAAAAAAAAGAAAAAGATTTTCTTCTGACAACAAAACCTCAAAGAAAATGGCAAAAACGATAAATTAATTGTAATTTATTTTTTAATAAAGTTTTTTGTTCTTCAAAAACGTTGTTTTTTTATTGCTACTGTGTTCTTTGATAAATTTGTTGAACTTAAGATTTTGATATGCTCCAAGAATATTATACAACATTCTAAAAATATTCTCCAACAGTTATGAACATAAAACAATAATGAACAAAAAAAAAAGTTGAATGAGTACATTCATGCTAAACTTTACTTTCTACGTACCTGTCATTTTTGCACCAATAGTAGCTAGCCTCAACTCCATTGATCACTAAGAAACTAGTATTGATGGCATGCTATTTTCAGAAGGAAAAGATATATTTATATGGTTCACATGCCATTGGTGGCGAAACACTGGTTTTCTGGACAATTTTGCTCATCAACTTGCTCAATTTTGATGCTATTCAAATGGGATCTATATTATTATGTCGGTGGAAAATACATAAGAAACGACCAATCGTACATCTCAAAAATTCAGTTGATTTTTATCAGACTAGATATCCTAGAAAAAGTTTATTGAAAATAAATGTAGACACAAAAAGTAAAGGACATTGTTAAGCTGAGTCAAATAACACAAAATTTATTGGAATCTGATGTAAAAACGTCAATATCAATCATTTTTTCCCACTTTTTTTTCAACGGTGATTTATTTTTTTAACTTCATCAGTGAAGAACGTTAGAAATGAAAAAATAGTGTCTCAAAAATAAAATATCTGAATCTTTACGATTAGGTAAGTATTTTAAAAGTCAATTTTTAAATTATTTGAATTCTATCAGATTATTTTTGTATCATTTAATTCTAAGTATGGTTATAGATAAAAAAAAATTTTATCGAGAAAAAATGATAATTAATAGTAAGTAGGTAATGAAATTCCGCTGCCAAAGGTTAGTTAAAAGCTAGCTAACTAGTGTTTGTCTTTATACCAGTGACGTCATGCCGTGCGGGTTAGTATCGGATCGAGCCCACCTGTCACCTTGGGTCGGTGTATAAATTACAAGGCGGGCTCGAACATCAAGGGGCAGCTTCCTCTGACGTCACTGGTATAAACCTTCCTCAAAGCCTCATCAGACTTTCATCGCAACAACATTACTTCTCCGCTTTCCTTTCAATGTGAAGGTTTTGTGTACGCCAAGTTTTTTATTACAGTTTTAATAGAGAGTTTCATCAAGGGTTTTTAAAAATCATTGTTAATAAGAAATGGGAAAACCAGTTGTAGTGCGTGCGATTGCGGAATGCCGTGACACGATCTTTCTTTTCACCGGTAAGTTCACTATTTTAATTATTTATTGCCCGTAGATCCATTCTAAAATGCATAATTATTTAGTATCATGATTACCGTTATTAAATTTGAAGAATGTATTGGCTGTAATATTAATTGTGGAAAACTCTGAATTCTAAACATGCCTCGGCCAGTTTGTCAGCGTACTTGTACTCTCAACTCTTGTGTTTTAAATATGTGTATTAATTAATTGCTATTTTGTCATATTTCCTACCGATAAATCCATTAGGAAGCAATGGATCGCTAAGTGCCGGAGAAAATGACGATTGGAATCCCAATACCAGTAGGATTTATTTTTTGCTTCGATCATTTTGCTGCAGAAAATTTCGAACGAGATCTAAAGGTGTATAATTAGGATGAGGTATCTTAACAAGATCAAAGAAGAACACAATTAAAAAACAAAAACGAAAAAGATTTTCTTCTGACAACAAAACCTCAAAGAAAATGGCAAAAATGATCAATTAATTGTAATTTATTTTTTAATAAAGTTTTTTGTTCTTAAAAAACGTTGTTTTTTAATTGCTACTGCGTTCTTTGATAAATTTGTTGAACTTAGATTTTGATATGCTCCAAGAATATAATAATATACAACATTCTAAAAATATTTTCCAACAGTTACGAACATAAAACAATAATGTACAAAAAAGTTGAATGAATGCATGCTAAACTTTACTTTCCATGTACCTGTCATTTTTGTACCAATATCAGCCTCAACACCATTGATCATTAAGAAACTAGTATTGATCGCATGCTATATTCACATGCCATTGGTGGCGAAACACTGGTTTTCTGGACAATTTTGCTCAACAACTTGCTCAATTTTGATGCTATTCAAATGGGATCTATTTGTCGGTATAAGAAAAACATACACAAGAAGAAAAAATACATAAGAAAAGACATACATGAGAAACGACCCATCGTACATCTCAAAAATTCAAACAAAGTTTATTGAAAATAAATGTAGACACAAAAAGTAAAGGACATTGTTAGCTGAGTCAAATAACATAAAATTTATTGAAATCTGATGTAAAAACGTCAATATCGATAATTTTTTATGGATTTTGATCTTCATCAAAAATGATCGATATGTGAATTGCGAAACGTGAATTGCGTGAAGTGCGCAAACTAAAGCAGTGTAAGTCTACAGACAATGAAAAATACAGCAAATAATAGTACAGTGGTTTATTATTCCTTTTTTTCAATAGTCATTTTAAGAAAATCCATTTGTGATGATACTTATTCCGAACATTTGTGAAACAGATTGGTAGCTATGTGGGAAAACTCCGTAACAACTGTTGTAATTTTAATCATTGCTATTATTCTTAATTTCGAAATGAAATGCTAATTTTTTCGCCTAACGGTACAGTTGAATAGGGTGTTTGACGACCATTCCAACGCGTATACAACAATTTTTATAGCTCCAAGAACTCTCAAGTAATTCCCTCATGCCAACTTTGTGAAAACCTCCTAAATTTTACACACAAACTGCGATAGCTCGAGAACCAATAAAGCTACCGACCCCGCGATGGTGTTATCCGATTCAGCGTCCAAAAATCTATAGAAATGGATATCAAACACACCTTTTTCTGAGAAACGTTGGGAAATACGAATATTCTCCCCCTCAAAAATACCCTGAAAATTGAGATAGCGATTTGGCGAAAGAATTGAGCCGTTGTCAGGCCACGATTGATTTTTTGTGAAATTTCAAAAATGTAACTATAATAGTTTCCTCCAAAAAGTGATGGCGGCGTACGGCAGACGGACAGGATTTTTTCTACTGGATATTCGGATCCTATATGCCTTGAAACGTAAATTGTAAAATGTTGAGGGGGTTAGTAAAATTTGGGAGATTTTCACAAATTGGGCATAAAGGTATAACTCGAGAATCGTTGGCGCTATGAAAATCGTAATCTTGTTGGAATGGTCGTCAAATGGTCTCTTCAACTATAAAGTTAGACGAAAAATGTACCTTTTAATTTAATGTTTGAGCAAGTTATGATAGTTTTCCCAAATCATTACCTATTGAATCGAAGGAATAATAAACCACTCATCGCATTTGCAAGGTTTTTGTAAAAGTTATTAGCTTGCAAAATCAAAAGTTGCTATTTTCGCAAAAATCACTTTTTCCAGCATTTCTCCGAATCTGGGGCTGTAACTACTGGATGGATTTTGTTTTAATTTGGGACCTACCAGGATAGTATCCCTCTCAAAAATAAGTTTAAAAAGTAATCTCATCGACTTACAGGGGCTGAACACCAGCCCTATCACACAATTTATACTGAACGCTGACTTCTTTCACCAAATATTTAGCTGCATGTATCCCAGAAATTTTATTCCCCAATCATGAATCAGTTTATCACTCCACAAACAAAAAATTGCCACCATCCTCACGTATTTGATGATTAGGTCGATAAACCGACTGTCCTGTTTATACTGCTCCACTTCCTTGAATTGCATGATGGTATCTTCAAGAAGCGGTATCAGATTCACTTCTTTGCCATGTTTTGGGCAACTCTGTTCAATCCAATCGACATAGTCATGCCGCGGCGGTAGGGGGTCATTTCCATCATATGTCATATTTTTCATGCTCCCTGAAAAATATCATCAACTCAAATCACACAGATTGAAATTAATTAGAAACAAGAAAAATTAAAAACAGCTATAATATACAAACTCTCGCTCTTTTTGGAGTTTCGCCCGAAGTTCAACATCACTCAGGGCACGAAGTGCTAATCCAAGTTTGCTTGCTCTCGTCCCTGCTCCAGGGGTTGGATGTTCTCCTTACAAAGTTCCAACGTATCAGGAGCCATCCTTAACCACTCTGAAACAACACGTTGTTAAACAACGTTCACTACGCACAATCATGCTCGACTGATTTATTTATTACCAAACTTTTGATTCCACACATAAATGCATGATCATATTTATGTGACTCCAACTAGTAACTGTGTTGAAGTGTACATAGATAACACAGAACATACATGATCTAGTCAGTAACAGATATAACCAAAATTATAAAATCAAGAAACTAATACGAAGGCCGCAACGTTAGTACACTACAACTGTTTTGAAAAAAAGAAAGAAAAGTAGAAAAACCTAGGAATTAGGTTAATAATGCAGAAGTGCAGTATCTGAGCCTAACAATACAAGCCAAGTATCATAAAATGAGGTCATTTTCATAGCAATGACACTCAAAAATTTATGACCGTCCCTGAAGGGGGAATCAAGTAATTTACACATCGCTACAAACATTAAAGAACTTCAAGCATTCAAATATACTGATTTTTCCAATGATGGTTAAAAATCAATTTTAATACGGGAGCAATCGATGTTTTTAGGGACCTATGTTTGGGACTGCATAATTTCTAAACGAAAACTGTTTTTCCTTAGTTTGAAGACTAAAATTGTTCAAATTTAAGTCTAGTTTACGTGATATAAGTTTGGTATTGATTGAACCAAGCGTAGATAATTTCGGTGGAAACGTCAAAATTGTTCGGAATAATTACTATCACAAATGGATAGTCTTTCTAAATCAATATTGAAGCGAAGGAATAATTAACCAGTGTACAATCATTTGCAGCGTTTTTATTGGATATTCGGATTCTACATGCCTTGAAACGTAAAACATCAAATTTTGAGGAAGGGTTATAAAAATTTTTTTCTTGGGCGATTACAATGGTTTATTATTGAATATTAAACCAAAACATCAAGGAGCCAATCCAGTTCGCCATAATTGGCGAACTTGACATAAGTTATCAACATTTTAATTTTCTGATTATTAGAATATCCTATAGCTGACACTTGAACGTTCTTACAGTCTTTAATCATAACCGGTGTTGTGGATACGAAAATACAGGAGTCCAGCATGATTTCAACAAAATCTCAAGAATTGTTACATCGTTTCAAATTGTGTTTGGATATTATGTAGGTACTATGAAAAAGTATTTTCGAACCCTCCTACTCAATAGCACAGCAAATCACTTCAACGCATGCCACATGTTGCATTTAGAGACCGTCCATGAGATGAGGCGTATGAAAGCAAATAAATAGCAACGTAGTAAACTTACCATAATAGAAGTTCGGACGAAGAAGAAAAATAAACACTTGGCGCGAGGTGATACGAGACTGAGCACAGCGGACGTTCGTGCCAGGCGCGAGGAGATACGAGACTGAGGTGAAAGGCCGTACCAGCCGCGAGAGCTCTGCCTTGCCTAGCCTTGAGAAGGTGGGCGGGCCTTATGTCTCGTTCGGGACCGAATGTGAGCGGCAGTCTCAATAATTTTTTCTTAAATTATATTTTACCTTGTATAGTGTAATTATATTTACCTTTATTACCTATATTTTTCTCCTACTCTAACATGATTAAATTGATACCTACATGAACAATGAACTAACTAGTAGCTTTTTAATTTGTGAAATAATCAAAAGAAATTATGCCGATCTTCCAATAATTCAATATTGAGTAGTTCATTGATTTTTAAGCTAGAATAGCATTATTTTAAGGACAAAAATCATATTATGCGAATTGACCAGCTCTTGGAATGTTTGACTTGGATGGACAGTTCTACGCCCTCTCTCTTGCTCAACATGTTATCTTATCTGTTACTACTGTACTGTGATAATTTATTATTCATTCTCGAACTTTCGTTTGTCTTCCCGTTAACTATTTTGATTTTTGCTATATTTCGCTAATAAACTAATTAATATTAGTTTCGTGTTTTTCCCAGCGTCGTTTACTCTTACTCTTCTCAACAGGTTATGGTCATTTGCACGGCGCGCGCTAATGCGTAAATTGTTTTTTTACGCGGGTGATTATTTTCGAAAGCCGGTTGCCCTTTGTTTACGTTCGATTTCCTTTTTTCGTTCGGCCGCGTGCGTGATAATTTCGCCTCGCCATAAATCAATCGTCAATAATTTACAACTAATTCGACGTTATTACCCGTTCTATTTGGTTCTATTGGGGGGATTCTCGAAGATAAAGGACTCGTCTATGTCTTATCAGACGTGGAGCCCGCTCATCGCGTCAACTTCAGTTCCGCCGACGTTTCTGCTATAAATTTGATTATTCCATTGACCATTTTCTCGTTGTGGACACCATCGTTCGTGAGTTAGAGGATCTCGGATCGAAGTTTGATGAGTCAGATAAAATCTGCCACTTGTTGCTAACCCTTCCTCACGAATATGATACAGTCACAACTGAAATACCTAGTGTTTTGTCAAAGCAAGGTTGTTGGATGAGGAGATAAAGTGTGGTGTTAATTAAAAACTCATTGACAATGATATTGATTTATTTAAACATACATTGATTGTTTACCACATTTTCTATGTATAAAACTATTGGCACCCAATCGACCTAATATGCTGCCCTAACCAGTCCGAAGGGGTGAAAAATCTTTGCCGAATTAGTGAACCAATAGTGGAAAAAGGCACTAAGTTATTCTACCCCTCGACCCTATTGATTTAAGAAACCAGTTAAAATAATTTTCAACGGTTTATGTCCTTTTTCAGGCTTTGTTGAGGAAGAAGATACTTTTTCGGTTATGGAAACGGACGTCAAGATTGAGTCACAGGGTCTCACAGTCAATCTGAAGGTGAATTACAAGTATGTGGCGTATTCATTAATTTGCTTTACAAAACATTCCTCACTTCCATAAAATTACTCGAGTGATTATTATTATATAAAATTATCTAACAACTGGTCAACTCTTCAACATTGTGTATTGGTTTCAGGAGCGATTCGAGCCTACCTACTACCTTCAGTTGTTCACATTACCTGTAGAGTACGGTCTCGGCAGAACATAGACGTGTTCATTTCATTCTCATCGAGCAATATAATTATTACGCTGTTATTTACACCAACCAAGATTTTAAAAAAATATAGGTAAACTCTGTAGTCTACTGCACTCTGCTACTATAGGAGTTAATTACTGTATTCATTGTTGTGGGTAAGAAAAAAAAGCGAGACAATGGAAAATATGCATTACACATTTATTTTTGGCAATACATCAGAAAATACCCTTTTTCAGGACATTAATTTTTAAGAAGGTGATAAGTCGATTGAGAGGGGGTGAATATTATTTAGGTAAATATTTCGGCTCTGAATGGGCACCATCAACTGATAACTGGTCGATCAAACAGAATATTTATCATTCTTCTCCACTCTCATCCCCCATTGGTCGTTTTCGTTATTTCTTCATCTCTTCAGCCAGCACAGGTACAGCTTCTTTTATGCACGGGAAGGCTTCTCAAAATCCCAGCTCTGAAAAATGGCAAGTGGACAGCGGATGAATGACAAGGTTTATACTGCAAGAGTTGTATCATTCTTCAAAATTCAAGGAAAGAACTGTAGGTAGGTAAGTATCAGGTACCTAAATAATGTACGACCTAACTGAAAAAAATGAAGTTGTTCATTTAATATAAATAAAACACTGTCAAATTGAAAATTTAGATAGGTGAACATGGACTGCTAGAACAAGCTACCAGCTATAAATGGAGCCCTCAGCTTCAGCTGATACGCTCGCTATCTTTCTACCTACTGCAAATATAAATTCCCTTTCACGAAAAAATTAAAATAAATAAACAAAAAAATTACCCAACATGCTTTCTAACTCAGCCAGTAGGATTTATTTGCTCCGAGCATTTTTCTGCAGAAGATTTCGAACGAGATCTAAAGGTGTATAATTAGGATGGGGTATCTTAACAAGATCAAAGAAGAGGACGATTAAAAAAAAGAAAAAGATTTTCTTCTGACAACAAAACCTCAAAGAAAATGGCAAAAATGATAAATTAATTGTAATTTATTTTGGTTTATTATTCAATAATAAACCATTGTAATCGCCCAAGAAAAAAAATTTTATAACCCCCCCTCAAAATTTGATGTTTTACGTTTCAAGGCATGTAGAATCCGAATATCCAATAAAAAAAATTCTGTCTGTCCGCCGTACGCCGTACGCCGTCAACACTTTTCCGGCCAAACCATAATAGCTAAATTCTTGAAATTTTCACCAAAAATCAATCTCGGTCCTACGACGGCCCAATTCTTGAACCAACTTGCTAGCTCAATTTTAAGGGTATTTTTGGGGGGTTTTGAGGGGGAGAAAATTCATATTTTCCAAGGTTTTTCAGAAAAATGTGTACGTGGTATCAAATTATATAGATTTTTCGACGCTGAATCGAATGAGACCATCGCCGGGTCGATAGCTTTATTGGTTCTCGAGTTATCGCAGCTTTTGTGCCGAATTTGGGAGATTTTTAGAAATTTGACATGAGGGCATAACTCGAGAGTTCTTGGAGCTATAAAAATCGTTCTATACTCATTGGAATGGTTGTCAAACACTCTCTCCAGCTGTACCGTTAGGCAAAAAATTAAGTTTTTAATTAGGAAATTAAGAAAAATAAAAATGATTAAAATTACAATAGTTGCTACGGATTTTTCCTCTATAGTTACCATCTGTTTTTCGTTGAGAACATTCACAAAAATGTTCGGAATAGTTACTATCACAAATGGATAGTCTTCATAAATCAATATTGAAGCGAAGGAATAATAAACCACTGTACAATCATTTGCAGCGTTTTTTAATAAAGTTTTTTGTTCTTCAAAAACGTTGTTTTTTTATTGCTACTGTGTTCTTTGATAAATTTGTTGAACTTAAGATTTTGATATGCTCCAAGAATATTATACAACATTCTAAAAATATTCTCCAACAGTTATGAACATAAAACAATAATGAACAAAAAAAAAAGTTGAATGAGTACATTCATGCTAAACTTTACTTTCTACGTACCTGTCATTTTTGCACCAATAGTAGCTAGCCTCAACTCCATTGATCACAAAGAAACTAGTATTGATGGCATGCTATTTTCAGAAGGAAAAGATATATTTATATGGTTCACATGCCATTGGTGGCGAAACACTGGTTTTCTGGACAATTTTGCTCATCAACTTGCTCAATTTTGATGCTATTCAAATGGGATCTATATTATTATGTCGGTGGAAAATACATAAGAAACGACCAATCGTACATCTCAAAAATTCAGTTGATTTTTATCAGACTAGATATCCTAGAAAAAGTTTATTGAAAATAAATGTAGACACAAAAAGTAAAGGACATTGTTAAGCTGAGTCAAATAACACAAAATTTATTGGAATCTGATGTAAAAACGTCAATATCAATCATTTTTTCCCACTTTTTTTTCAACGGTGATTTATTTTTTTAACTTCATCAGTGAAGAACGTTAGAAATGAAAAAATAGTGTCTCAAAAATAAAATATCTGAATCTTTACGATTAGGTAAGTATTTTAAAAGTCAATTTTTAAATTATTTGAATTCTATCAGATTATTTTTGTATCATTTAATTCTAAGTATGGTTATAGATAAAAAAAATTTTATCGAGAAAAAATGATAATTAATAGTAAGTAATGAAATTCCGCTGCCAAAGGTTAGTTAAAAGCTAGCTAACTAGTGTTTGTCTTTATACCAGTGACGTCATGCCGTGCGGGTTAGTATCGGATCGAGCCCACCTGTCACCTTGGGTCGGTGTATAAATTACAAGGCGGGCTCGAACATCAAGGGGCAGCTTCCTCTGACGTCACTGGTATAAACCTTCCTCAAAGCCTCATCAGACTTTCATCGCAACAACATTACTTCTCCGCTTTCCTTTCAATGTGAAGGTTTTGTGTACGCCAAGTTTTTTATTACAGTTTTAATAGAGAGTTTCATCAAGGGTTTTTAAAAATCATTGTTAATAAGAAATGGGAAAACCAGTTGTAGTGCGTGCGATTGCGGAATGCCGTGACACGATCTTTCTTTTCACCGGTAAGTTCACTATTTTAATTATTTATTGCCCGTAGATCCATTCTAAAATGCATAATTATTTAGTATCATGATTACCGTTATTAAATTTGAAGAATGTATTGGCTGTAATATTAATTGTGGAAAACTCTGAATTCTAAACATGCCTCGGCCAGTTTGTCAGCGTACTTGTACTCTCAACTCTTGTGTTTTAAATATGTGTATTAATTAATTGCTATTTTGTCATATTTCCTACCGATAAATCCATTAGGAAGCAATGGATCGCTAAGTGCCGGAGAAAATGACGATTGGAATCCCAATACCAGTAGGATTTATTTTTTGCTTCGATCATTTTGCTGCAGAAAATTTCGAACGAGATCTAAAGGTGTATAATTAGGATGAGGTATCTTAACAAGATCAAAGAAGAACACAATTAAAAAACAAAAACGAAAAAGATTTTCTTCTGACAACAAAACCTCAAAGAAAATGGCAAAAATGATCAATTAATTGTAATTTATTTTTTAATAAAGTTTTTTGTTCTTAAAAAATGTTGTTTTTTAATTGCTACTGCGTTCTTTGATAAATTTGTTGAACTTAAGATTTTGATATGCTCCAAGAATATAATAATATACAACATTCTAAAAATATTTTCCAACAGTTACGAACATAAAACAATAATGTACAAAAAAGTTGAATGAATGCATGCTAAACTTTACTTTCCATGTACCTGTCATTTTTGTACCAATATCAGCCTCAACACCATTGATCATTAAGAAACTAGTATTGATCGCATGCTATATTCACATGCCATTGGTGGCGAAACACTGGTTTTCTGGACAATTTTGCTCAACAACTTGCTCAATTTTGATGCTATTCAAATGGGATCTATTTGTCGGTATAAGAAAAACATACACAAGAAGAAAAAATACATAAGAAAAGACATACATGAGAAACGACCCATCGTACATCTCAAAAATTCAAACAAAGTTTATTGAAAATAAATGTAGACACAAAAAGTAAAGGACATTGTTAGCTGAGTCAAATAACATAAAATTTATTGAAATCTGATGTAAAAACGTCAATATCGATCATTTTTTATGGATTTTGATCTTCATCAAAAATGATCGATATGTGAATTGCGAAACGTGAATTGCGTGAAGTGCGCAAACTAAAGCAGTGTAAGTCTACAGACAATGAAAAATACAGCAAATAATAGTACAGTGGTTTATTATTCCTTTTTTTCAATAGTCATTTTAAGAAAATCCATTTGTGATGATACTTATTCCGAACATTTGTGAAACAGATTGGTAGCTATGTGGGAAAACTCCGTAACAACTGTTGTAATTTTAATCATTGCTATTATTCTTAATTTCGAAATGAAATGCTAATTTTTTCGCCTAACGGTACAGTTGAATAGGGTGTTTGACGACCATTCCAACGCGTATACAACAATTTTTATAGCTCCAAGAACTCTCAAGTAATTCCCTCATGCCAACTTTGTGAAAACCTCCTAAATTTTACACACAAACTGCGATAGCTCGAGAACCAATAAAGCTACCGACCCCGCGATGGTGTTATCCGATTCAGCGTCCAAAAATCTATAGAAATGGATATCAAACACACCTTTTTCTGAGAAACGTTGGGAAATACGAATATTCTCCCCCTCAAAAATACCCTGAAAATTGAGATAGCGATTTGGCGAAAGAATTGAGCCGTTGTCAGGCCACGATTGATTTTTTGTGAAATTTCAAAAATGTAACTATAATAGTTTCCTCCAAAAAGTGATGGCGGCGTACGGCAGACGGACAGGATTTTTTCTACTGGATATTCGGATCCTATATGCCTTGAAACGTAAATTGTAAAATGTTGAGGGGGTTAGTAAAATTTGGGAGATTTTCACAAATTGGGCATAAAGGTATAACTCGAGAATCGTTGGCGCTATGAAAATCGTAATCTTGTTGGAATGGTCGTCAAATGGTCTCTTCAACTATAAAGTTAGACGAAAAATGTACCTTTTAATTTAATGTTTGAGCAAGTTATGATAGTTTTCCCAAATCATTACCTATTGAATCGAAGGAATAATAAACCACTCATCGCATTTGCAAGGTTTTTGTAAAAGTTATTAGCTTGCAAAATCAAAAGTTGCTATTTTCGCAAAAATCACTTTTTCCAGCATTTCTCCGAATCTGGGGCTGTAACTACTGGATGGATTTTGTTTTAATTTGGGACCTACCAGGATAGTATCCCTCTCAAAAATAAGTTTAAAAAGTAATCTCATCGACTTACAGGGGCTGAACACCAGCCCTATCACACAATTTATACTGAACGCTGACTTCTTTCACCAAATATTTAGCTGCATGTATCCCAGAAATTTTATTCCCCAATCATGAATCAGTTTATCACTCCACAAACAAAAAATTGCCACCATCCTCACGTATTTGATGATTAGGTCGATAAACCGACTGTCCTGTTTATACTGCTCCACTTCCTTGAATTGCATGATGGTATCTTCAAGAAGCGGTATCAGATTCACTTCTTTGCCATGTTTTGGGCAACTCTGTTCAATCCAATCGACATAGTCATGCCGCGGCGGTAGGGGGTCATTTCCATCATATGTCATATTTTTCATGCTCCCTGAAAAATATCATCAACTCAAATCACACAGATTGAAATTAATTAGAAACAAGAAAAATTAAAAACAGCTATAATATACAAACTCTCGCTCTTTTTGGAGTTTCGCCCGAAGTTCAACATCACTCAGGGCACGAAGTGCTAATCCAAGTTTGCTTGCTCTCGTCCCTGCTCCAGGGGTTGGATGTTCTCCTTACAAAGTTCCAACGTATCAGGAGCCATCCTTAACCACTCTGAAACAACACGTTGTTAAACAACGTTCACTACGCACAATCATGCTCGACTGATTTATTTATTACCAAACTTTTGATTCCACACATAAATGCATGATCATATTTATGTGACTCCAACTAGTAACTGTGTTGAAGTGTACATAGATAACACAGAACATACATGATCTAGTCAGTAACAGATATAACCAAAATTATAAAATCAAGAAACTAATACGAAGGCCGCAACGTTAGTACACTACAACTGTTTTGAAAAAAGAAAGAAAAGTAGAAAAACCTAGGAATTAGGTTAATAATGCAGAAGTGCAGTATCTGAGCCTAACAATACAAGCCAAGTATCATAAAATGAGGTCATTTTCATAGCAATGACACTCAAAAATTTATGACCGTCCCTGAAGGGGGAATCAAGTAATTTACACATCGCTACAAACATTAAAGAACTTCAAGCATTCAAATATACTGATTTTTCCAATGATGGTTAAAAATCAATTTTAATACGGGAGCAATCGATGTTTTTAGGGACCTATGTTTGGGACTGCATAATTTCTAAACGAAAACTGTTTTTCCTTAGTTTGAAGACTAAAATTGTTCAAATTTAAGTCTAGTTTACGTGATATAAGTTTGGTATTGATTGAACCAAGCGTAGATACTTTTCAGGCCGTAATTCTAAAAAAATTGTTTCGAAATCACGTTTTTTCAACTATTTATGCTTGTAGAAAAAAAAACTACGTTAGTCATAGAATTTTCGTTAACAGGTTTGAATTCAGCATTACTTTTTCAACAAATTACATGTTTTTGAGGGCCAAATCCTGTCATTATAATGCACAAACGTTGGGTGAATTTCTGAAATTTTGTTCGGATCCTCTCATTCAGTGTAATTGCGGATAGGCTCGAGAAAATCATAACTCTATTATCATTTGAGAAATACAGAACAAGTAAATTGGAGCATTTCAGTAATCAAAAATGGTGTACTAAATTATTTGAGTTTTGTAAGGTGGATCAATGGGATCAAAGCATCCGGTATGTAGACCAAGAGTCTCAAATCAGTGGATAGATTATTCCATTAATTTCTAACGTTCAAACTCACTCTCAATCAACATAATAACATTGAAAGTAGTTAGGTAATCATTATAGTTTAGATCTTCAGTGTCCAACAGATTTATGAATTTTGTTTGGTCTGTTGGTAGTAGGTGACAAAACCACAATGAAGAAAGCTTGGGCAAATTTTGTGAAGAGAGCTGTCCATAATTGTATGACACTAAAAAAAGAAAAAAAAAGTTTAAGAAAATAATAAAACCAACTTTGAAAATTATCTGCCTATAATACAAACTCTGAAAAGGAAAAAAATAACAAAAATGTCGCAACTTCGCGGCAACTACCTGCATGTTATTTCTTGAACATTTAACGCTAAATTCAAATCTTTCAACGAAAATTCTATGACTAACGTAGTTTTTTTTCTACAACCATAATATATATTCCAAAAACGTGATTTTAAAACAAATTTCTAAGAAATACGGCCTTAGAAGTATTATTTACTTTTAGTCCAATCAATGCCAAACTTTGATAACGTAAACTAGTCTTAAATGTGAACAATTTAGGTTTACAAACTATGAAAAAACAGTTTTCGTTTAGAAGTTATGAGGTCTCATACATAGGTCTATAAAAACATCGATTGCTCCCTCATTATGCCACCTAAAATTGATTTTTTACCATCGTTGGAAAGCTCTTGCTAAGTACTTCCAAGTGCAATAGCGTTCATATTTTTTTCTCGACGTGGCTGGGTACTAGAAAAACCTCAAAAAAGTGAAACCACTCATCGCATTTGCAAGGTTTTTGTAAAAGTTATTAGCTTGCAAAATCAAAAGTTGCTATTTTCGCAAAAATCACTTTTTCCAGCATTTCTCCGAATCTGGGGCTGTAACTACTGGATGGATTTTGTTTTAATTTGGGACCTACCAGGATAGTATCCCTCTCAAAAATAAGTTTAAAAAGTAATCTCATCGACTTACAGGGGCTGAACACCAGCCCTATCACACAATTTATACTGAACGCTGACTTCTTTCACCAAATATTTAGCTGCATGTATCCCAGAAATTTTATTCCCCAATCATGAATCAGTTTATCACTCCACAAACAAAAAATTGCCACCATCCTCACGTATTTGATGATTAGGTCGATAAACCGACTGTCCTGTTTATACTGCTCCACTTCCTTGAATTGCATGATGGTATCTTCAAGAAGCGGTATCAGATTCACTTCTTTGCCATGTTTTGGGCAACTCTGTTCAATCCAATCGACATAGTCATGCCGCGGCGGTAGGGGGTCATTTCCATCATATGTCATATTTTTCATGCTCCCTGAAAAATATCATCAACTCAAATCACACAGATTGAAATTAATTAGAAACAAGAAAAATTAAAAACAGCTATAATATACAAACTCTCGCTCTTTTTGGAGTTTCGCCCGAAGTTCAACATCACTCAGGGCACGAAGTGCTAATCCAAGTTTGCTTGCTCTCGTCCCTGCTCCAGGGGTTGGATGTTCTCCTTACAAAGTTCCAACGTATCAGGAGCCATCCTTAACCACTCTGAAACAACACGTTGTTAAACAACGTTCACTACGCACAATCATGCTCGACTGATTTATTTATTACCAAACTTT
This sequence comes from Tupiocoris notatus, assembly GCA_037159825.1. Classification (NCBI taxonomy): domain Eukaryota; kingdom Metazoa; phylum Arthropoda; class Insecta; order Hemiptera; family Miridae; genus Tupiocoris; species Tupiocoris notatus. Next base: position 51,216 of record JASJUZ010000107.1, read on the forward strand.
TGATTCCACACATAAATGCATGATCATATTTATGTGACTCCAACTAGTAACTGTGTTGAAGTGTACATAGATAACACAGAACATACATGATCTAGTCAGTAACAGATATAACCAAAATTATAAAATCAAGAAACTAATACGAAGGCCGCAACGTTAGTACACTACAACTGTTTTGAAAAAAAGAAAGAAAAGTAGAAAAACCTACGAATTAGGTTAATAATGCAGAAGTGCAGTATCTGAGCCTAACAATACAAGCCAAGTATCATAAAATGAGGTCATTTTCATAGCAATGACACCCAAAAATTTATGACCGTCCCTGAAGGGGGAATCAAGTAATTTACACATCGCTACAAACATTAAAGAACTTCAAGCATTCAAATATACTGATTTTTCCAATGATGGTTAAAAATCAATTTTAATACGGGAGCAATCGATGTTTTTAGGGACCTATGTTTGGGACTGCATAATTTCTAAACGAAAACTGTTTTTCCTTAGTTTGAAGACTAAAATTGTTCAAATTTAAGTCTAGTTTACGTGATATAAGTTTGGTATTGATTGAACCAAGCGTAGATACTTTTCAGGCCGTAATTCTAAAAAAATTGTTTCGAAATCACGTTTTTTCAACTATTTATGCTTGTAGAAAAAAAAACTACGTTAGTCATGGAATTTTCGTTAACAGGTTTGAATTCAGCATTACTTTTTCAACAAATTACATGGTTTTGAGGGCCAAATCCTGTCATTATAATGCACAAACGTTGGGTGAATTTCTGAAATTTTGTTCGGATCCTCTCATTCAGTGTAATTGCGGATAGGCTCGAGAAAATCATAACTCTATTATCATTTGAGAAATACAGAACAAGTCAATTGGAGCATTTCAGTAATCAAAAATGGTGTACTAAATTATTTGAGTTTTGTAAGGTGGATCAATGGGATCAAAGCATCCGGTATGTAGACCAAGAGTCTCAAATCAGTGGATAGATTATTCCATTAATTTCTAACGTTCAAACTCACTCTCAATCAACATAATAACATTGAAAGTAGTTAGGTAATCATTATAGTTTAGATCTTCAGTGTCCAACAGATTTATGAATTTTGTTTGGTCTGTTGGTAGTAGGTGACAAAACCACAATGAAGAAAGCTTGGGCAAATTTTGTGAAGAGAGCTGTCCATAATTGTATGACACTAAAAAAAGAAAAAAAAGTTTAAGAAAATAATAAAACCAACTTTGAAAATTATCTGCCTATAATACAAACTCTGAAAAGGAAAAAAATAACAAAAATGTCGCAACTTCGCGGCAACTACCTGCATGTTATTTCTTGAACATTTAACGCTAAATTCAAATCTTTCAACGAAAATTCTATGACTAACGTAGTTTTTTTTCTACAACCATAATATATATTCCAAAAACGTGATTTTAAAACAAATTTCTAAGAAATACGGCCTTAGAAGTATTATTTACTTTTAGTCCAATCAATACCAAACTTTGATTACGTAAACTAGTCTTAAATGTGAACAATTTAGGTTTACAAACTATGAAAAAACAGTTTTCGTTTAGAAGTTATGAGGTCTCATACATAGGTCTATAAAAACATCGATTGCTCCCTCATTATGCCACCTAAAATTGATTTTTTACCATCGTTGGAAAGCTCTTGCTAAGTACTTCCAAGTGCAATAGCGTTCATATTTTTTTCTCGACGTGGCTGGGTACTAGAAAAACCTCAAAAAAGTGAAACCACTCATCGCATTTGCAAGGTTTTTGTAAAAGTTATTAGCTTGCAAAATCAAAAGTTGCTATTTTCGCAAAAATCACTTTTTCCAGCATTTCTCCGAATCTGGGGCTGTAACTACTGGATGGATTTTGTTTTAATTTGGGACCTACCAGGATAGTATCCCTCTCAAAAATAAGTTTAAAAAGTAATCTCATCGACTTACAGGGGCTGAACACCAGCCCTATCACACAATTTATACTGAACGCTGACTTCTTTCACCAAATATTTAGCTGCATGTATCCCAGAAATTTTATTCCCCAATCATGAATCAGTTTATCACTCCACAAACAAAAAATTGCCACCATCCTCACGTATTTGATGATTAGGTCGATAAACCGACTGTCCTGTTTATACTGCTCCACTTCCTTGAATTGCATGATGGTATCTTCAAGAAGCGGTATCAGATTCACTTCTTTGCCATGTTTTGGGCAACTCTGTTCAATCCAATCGACATAGTCATGCCGCGGCGGTAGGGGGTCATTTCCATCATATGTCATATTTTTCATGCTCCCTGAAAAATATCATCAACTCAAATCACACAGATTGAAATTAATTAGAAACAAGAAAAATTAAAAACAGCTATAATATACAAACTCTCGCTCTTTTTGGAGTTTCGCCCGAAGTTCAACATCACTCAGGGCACGAAGTGCTAATCCAAGTTTGCTTGCTCTCGTCCCTGCTCCAGGGGTTGGATGTTCTCCTTACAAAGTTCCAACGTATCAGGAGCCATCCTTAACCACTCTGAAACAACACGTTGTTAAACAACGTTCACTACGCACAATCATGCTCGACTGATTTATTTATTACCAAACTTTTGATTCCACACATAAATGCATGATCATATTTATGTGACTCCAACTAGTAACTGTGTTGAAGTGTACATAGATAACACAGAACATACATGATCTAGTCAGTAACAGATATAACCAAAATTATAAAATCAAGAAACTAATACGAAGGCCGCAACGTTAGTACACTACAACTGTTTTGAAAAAAAGAAAGAAAAGTAGAAAAACCTAGGAATTAGGTTAATAATGCAGAAGTGCAGTATCTGAGCCTAACAATACAAGCCAAGTATCATAAAATGAGGTCATTTTCATAGCAATGACACCCAAAAATTTATGACCGTCCCTGAAGGGGGAATCAAGTAATTTACACATCGCTACAAACATTAAAGAACTTCAAGCATTCAAATATACTGATTTTTCCAATGGTGGTTAAAAATCAATTTTAATACGGGAGCAATCGATGTTTTTAGGGACCTATGTTTGGGACTGCATAATTTCTAAACGAAAACTGTTTTTCCTTAGTTTGAAGACTAAAATTGTTCAAATTTAAGTCTAGTTTACGTGATATAAGTTTGGTATTGATTGAACCAAGCGTAGATACTTTTCAGGCCGTAATTCTAAAAAAATTGTTTCGAAATCACGTTTTTTCAACTATTTATGCTTGTAGAAAAAAAAACTACGTTAGTCATGGAATTTTCGTTAACAGGTTTGAATTCAGCATTACTTTTTCAACAAATTACATGGTTTTGAGGGCCAAATCCTGTCATTATAATGCACAAACGTTGGGTGAATTTCTGAAATTTTGTTCGGATCCTCTCATTCAGTGTAATTGCGGATAGGCTCGAGAAAATCATAACTCTATTATCATTTGAGAAATACAGAACAAGTAAATTGGAGCATTTCAGTAATCAAAAATGGTGTACTAAATTATTTGAGTTTTGTAAGGTGGATCAATGGGATCAAAGCATCCGGTATGTAGACCAAGAGTCTCAAATCAGTGGACAGATTATTCCATTAATTTCTAACGTTCAAACTCACTCTCAATCAACATAATAACATTGAAAGTAGTTAGGTAATCATTATAGTTTAGATCTTCAGTGTCCAACAGATTTATGAATTTTGTTTGGTCTGTTGGTAGTAGGTGACAAAACCACAATGAAGAAAGCTTGGGCAAATTTTGTGAAGAGAGCTGTCCATAATTGTATGACACTAAAAAAAGAAAAAAAAAGTTTAAGAAAATAATAAAACCAACTTTGAAAATTATCTGCCTATAATACAAACTCTGAAAAGGAAAAAAATAACAAAAATGTCGCAACTTCGCGGCAACTACCTGCATGTTATTTCTTGAACATTTAACGCTAAATTCAAATCTTTCAAAGAAAATTCTATGACTAACGTAGTTTTTTTTCTACAACCATATATATTCCAAAAACGTGATTTTGAAACAAATTTTTAAGAAATACGGCCTTAGAAGTATTATTTACTTTTAGTCCAATCAATACCAAACTTTGATTACGTAAACTAGTCTTAAATGTGAACAATTTAGGTTTACAAACTATGAAAAAACAGTTTTCGTTTAGAAGTTATGAGGTCTCATACATAGGTCTATAAAAACATCGATTGCTCCCTCATTATGCCACCTAAAATTGATTTTTTACCATCGTTGGAAAGCTCTTGCTAAGTACTTCCAAGTGCAATAGCGTTCATATTTTTTTCTCGACGTGGCTGGGTACTAGAAAAACCTCAAAAAAGTGAAACCACTCATCGCATTTGCAAGGTTTTTGTAAAAGTTATTAGCTTGCAAAATCAAAAGTTGCTATTTTCGCAAAAATCACTTTTTCCAGCATTTCTCCGAATCTGGGGCTGTAACTACTGGATGGATTTTGTTTTAATTTGGGACCTACCAGGATAGTATCCCTCTCAAAAATAAGTTTAAAAAGTAATCTCATCGACTTACAGGGGCTGAACACCAGCCCTATCACACAATTTATACTGAACGCTGACTTCTTTCACCAAATATTTAGCTGCATGTATCCCAGAAATTTTATTCCCCAATCATGAATCAGTTTATCACTCCACAAACAAAAAATTGCCACCATCCTCACGTATTTGATGATTAGGTCGATAAAACGACGGTCCTGTTTATACTGCTCCACTTCCTTGAATTGCATGATGGTATCTTCAAGAAGCGGTATCAGATTCACTTCTTTGCCATGTTTTGGGCAACTCTGTTCAATCCAATCGACATAGTCATGCCGCGGCGGTAGGGAGTCATTTCCATCATATGTCATATTTTTCATGCTCCCTGAAAAATATCATCAACTCAAATCACACAGATTGAAATTAATTAGTAACAAGAAAAATTAAAAACAGCTATAATATAAAAACTCTCGCTCTTTTTGGAGTTTCGCCCGAAGTTCAACATCACTCAGGGCACGAAGTGCTAATCCAAGTTTGCTTGCTCTCGTCCCTGCTCCAGGGGTTGGATGTTCTCCTTACAAAGTTCCAACGTATCAGGAGCCATCCTTAACCACTCTGAAACAACAAGTTGTTAAACAACGTTCACTACGCACAATCATGCTCGACTGATTTATTTATTACCAAACTTTTGATTCCACACATAATTGCATGATCATATTTATGTGACTCCTACTAGTAACTGTGTTGAAGTGTACATAGATAACACAGAACATACATGATGTAGTCGGTAACAGATATAACCAAAATTATAAAATCAAGAAACTAGTACGAAGGCCGCAACGTTAGTACACTACAACTGTTTTGAGAAAAAAAAAAGAAAAGTAGAAAAACCTACGAATTAGGTTGATAATGCAGAAGTGCAGTATCTGAGCCTAACAACACAAGCCAAGTATCATAAAATGAGGTCATTTTCATAGCAATGACACCCAAAAATTTATGACCGTCCCTGAAGGGGGAATCAAGTAATTTACACATCGCTACAAACATTAAAGAACTTCAAGCATTCAAATATACTGATTTTTCCAATGATGGTTAAAAATCAATTTTAATACGGGAGCAATCGATGTTTTTAGGGACCTATGTTTGGGACTGCATAATTTCTAAACGAAAACTGTTTTTCCTTAGTTTGAAGACTAAAATTGTTCAAATTTAAGTCTAGTTTACGTGATATAAGTTTGGTATTGATTGAACCAAGCGTAGATACTTTTCAGGCCGTAATTCTAAAAAAATTGTTTCGAAATCACGTTTTTTCAACTATTTATGCTTGTAGAAAAAAAAACTACGTTAGTCATGGAATTTTCGTTAACAGGTTTGAATTCAGCATTACTTTTTCAACAAATTACATGGTTTTGAGGGCCAAATCCTGTCATTATAATGCACAAACGTTGGGTGAATTTCTGAAATTTTGTTCGGATCCTCTCATTCAGTGTAATTGCGGATAGGCTCGAGAAAATCATAACTCTATTATCATTTGAGAAATAAAGAACAAGTCAATTGGAGCATTTCAGTAATCAAAAATGGTGTACTAAATTATTTGAGTTTTGTAAGGTGGATCAATGGGATCAAAGCATCCGGTATGTAGACCAAGAGTCTCAAATCAGTGGATAGATTATTCCATTAATTTCTAACGTTCAAACTCACTCTCAATCAACATAATAACATTGAAAGTAGTTAGGTAATCATTATAGTTTAGATCTTCAGTGTCCAACAGATTTATGAATTTTGTTTGGTCTGTTGGTAGTAGGTGACAAAACCACAATGAAGAAAGCTTGGGCAAATTTTGTGAAGAGAGCTGTCCATAATAAATTGTATGACACTAAAAAAAGAAAAAAAAGTTTAAGAAAATAATAAAACCAACTTTGAAAATTATCTGCCTATAATACAAACTCTGAAAAGGAAAAAAATAACAAAAATGTCGCAACTTCGCGGCAACTACCTGCATGTTATTTCTTGAACATTTAACGCTAAATTCAAATCTTTCAACGAAAATTCTATGACTAACGTAGTTTGGTGGTATTGATTGAACCAAGCGTAGATACTTTTCAGGCCGTAATTCTAAAAAAATTGTTTCGAAATCACGTTTTTTCAACTATTTATGCTTGTAGAAAAAAAAACTACGTTAGTCATGGAATTTTCGTTAACAGGTTTGAATTCAGCATTACTTTTTCAACAAATTACATGGTTTTGAGGGCCAAATCCTGTCATTATAATGCACAAACGTTGGGTGAATTTCTGAAATTTTGTTCGGATCCTCTCATTCAGTGTAATTGCGGATAGGCTCGAGAAAATCATAACTCTATTATCATTTGAGAAATACAGAACAAGTAAATTGGAGCATTTCAGTAATCAAAAATGGTGTACTAAATTATTTGAGTTTTGTAAGGTGGATCAATGGGATCAAAGCATCCGGTATGTAGACCAAGAGTCTCAAATCAGTGGACAGATTATTCCATTAATTTCTAACGTTCAAACTCACTCTCAATCAACATAATAACATTGAAAGTAGTTAGGTAATCATTATAGTTTAGATCTTCAGTGTCCAACAGATTTATGAATTTTGTTTGGTCTGTTGGTAGTAGGTGACAAAACCACAATGAAGAAAGCTTGGGCAAATTTTGTGAAGAGAGCTGTCCATAATTGTATGACACTAAAAAAAGAAAAAAAAAGTTTAAGAAAATAATAAAACCAACTTTGAAAATTATCTGCCTATAATACAAACTCTGAAAAGGAAAAAAATAACAAAAATGTCGCAACTTCGCGGCAACTACCTGCATGTTATTTCTTGAACATTTAACGCTAAATTCAAATCTTTCAAAGAAAATTCTATGACTAACGTAGTTTTTTTTCTACAACCATATATATTCCAAAAACGTGATTTTGAAACAAATTTTTAAGAAATACGGCCTTAGAAGTATTATTTACTTTTAGTCCAATCAATACCAAACTTTGATTACGTAAACTAGTCTTAAATGTGAACAATTTAGGTTTACAAACTATGAAAAAACAGTTTTCGTTTAGAAGTTATGAGGTCTCATACATAGGTCTATAAAAACATCGATTGCTCCCTCATTATGCCACCTAAAATTGATTTTTTACCATCGTTGGAAAGCTCTTGCTAAGTACTTCCAAGTGCAATAGTGTTCATATTTTTTTCTCGACGTGGCTGGGTACTCGAAAAACCTCAAAAAAGATTTTTGAACAAAATTGAAGCTAGACTCTGCTCTTCGCACGGCACTGGAACTAAACACTAATCGATAGCTTCTTATCGATGTTTATCTATAGAGTGGAGTAATTGAATCGAACCAGTTAAGTCGATACCTATAGGTTTTTGCCGCTCTTTTATAAAAGATACTACAAAATAGTAAGTTGACTCATGCATTTCCAGTTTTCTCAGGCCGCAAGAGATCGAAATTTAATCTCTTGAAGTTCACTGAGAAAACTGGTTAACATGGATTCTTCAGAGAAAACTGACAGTATCTGACAAATTTGTAAATAGAAGTAATGATCAAAGGTGTGGTACATGTTTGTTTTATTTAGAATAAACAAATAATATCATACCGTATCACAAAAAGTCCACACAGAGATAACAGGGAAGTAAAAACCCGCTAGCACTTTTGCCTAATGACTACACTGCTGTTCGAGTTCAGTGTAAAACGAAAAATTCCATTCAACTTTATGTGGCTAAGGTCATTTCCACCTGCGATGGCAGAGGCTATCTAGGAGCGTTCTACAAAAAACTGCTTGGCGCCTACAAATTTATTGAAACAAAAGAACAGTCATTTATTGGCGATGATGATATTGTTTTGAAGCTATCAAAACCGACTGAGATGAATGGCAAACGATCCAATAATGCGATACGATTCCTAGAGGACCTAACGGATTTCACTATTTACTAATTGTGATTACGATAAGGCATTCTAAGTTTCAATGACCTAATAGTTGTTCCTTTTCTGTTAAATAATATTTCAAAATTATGTACATTCCTGGTTACCAGTTGTCCGGTCTGCTGAAAGCACTTAGCTTTGAGAATAAAAAGATTCATACAGTGAGTTATTATTTTTATATTTTGGAAGAACTAAAAATTTTTTCAAATGTTGTATGATGAACTTTTTTTCGTCCGCTCTCCTGAGGTGCCCCATTCCATGGGGGTTTTGAGGGGGAGAAAATTCATATTTTCCAGGGTCTTTCAGAAAAATGTGTACGTGGTATCAAATTGTATAGATTTTTGGACGCTGAATCGAATGGGACCATCGCGGGTTCTCGAGTTATCACAGCTTTTGTGTCGAATTTGGAAGATTTTCAGAAACTCGAGAGTTCTTGGAGCTATAAAAATCGTTCTATAGGTACTCATTGGAATGGTCGTCAAACACTCTCTCCAACTGTACCGTTTGGCAAAAAATTTAGTTTTCAATTATTAGGGAATTAAGAAAAATACAATCGATTAAAATTACACAAGTTGCTACGGATTTTCCCGACAGTTACCAATCTGTTTTTCGGTGGAAACGTCAAAATTGTTCGGAATAGTTACTATCACAGTCTTTCTAAATCAATATTGAAGCGAAGGAATAATTATTAACCAGTGTACAATCATTTGCAGCGTTTTTATTGGATATTCGGATTCTACATGCCTTGAAACGTAAAACATCAAATTTAGAGGAAGGGTTATACCTAACATTTTTCTTCTTGGGCGATTACAATGGGTTATTATTGAATATCAAGGAGCCAATCCAGTTCGCCATAATTGGTGAACTTGACATAAGTTATCAACATTTTAATTTTCTGATTATTAGAATATCCTATATCTGACACTTGAACGTTCTTACAGTCTTTAATCATAACCGGTGTTGTGGATACGAAAATACAGGAGTCCAGCATGATTTCAACAAAATCTCAAGAATTGTTACATCGTTTCAAATTGTGTTTGGATATTATGTAGGTACTATGAAAAAGTATTTTCGAACCCTCCTACTCAATAGCACAGCAAATCACTTCAACGCATGCCACATGTTGCATTTAGAGACCGTCCATGAGATGAGGCGTATGAAAGCAAATAAATAGCAACGTAGTAAACTTACCATAATAGAAGTTCGGACGAAGAAGAAAAATAAACACTTGGCGCGAGGTGATACGAGACTGAGCACAGCGGACGTTCGTGCCAGGCGCGAGGAGATACGCATACGAGACTGAGGTGAAAGGCCGTACCAGCCGCGAGAGCTCTGCCTTGCCTAGCCTTGAGAAGGTGGGCGGGCCTTATGTCTCGTTCGGGACCGAATGTGAGCGGCAGTCTCAATAATTTTTTCTTAAATTATATTTTACCTTGTATAGTGTAATTATATTTACCTTTATTACCTATATTTTTCTCCCACTCTAACATGATTAAATTGATACCTACATGAACAATGAACTAACTAGTAGCTTTTTAATTTATGAAATAATCAAAAGAAATTATGCCGATCTTCCAATAATTCAATATTGAGTAGTTCATTGATTTTCAAGCTAGAAGAGCATAATTTTAAGGACAAAAATCATATGTGAATTGACAAGCTCTTGGAATGTTTGACTTGGATGGACAGTTCTACGCCCTCTCTCTTGCTCAACATGTTATCTTATCTGTTACTACTGTACTGTGATAATTATTCATTCTCGAACTTTCGTTTGTCTTCCCGTTAACTATTTTTCTATATTTCGCTAATAAACTAATTAATATTAGTTTCGTGTTTTTCCCTGCGTCGCCTACTCTTCTTAACAGGTTATGGTCATTTGCACGCGCTAATTCGTAAATTGTTTTTTTACGCGAGTGATTATTTTCGGAAGCCGGTTGCCCTTTGTTTACGTTCGATTTCCTTTTTTCGTTCGGCCGCGTACGTGATAATTTCGCCTGGCCATGTTGATTGATTGTTTACCACTTTTTCTATGTATAAAACTATTGGCACTCAGTCCACCTATGCTGCCCTAACCATTCCGAAGGGGTGAAAAATCTTTGCCGAATTAGTGAACCAATAGTGGAAAAAGGCACTAAGTCATTCTCCCCCTCGACCCTATTGATTTAAGAAACCAGTTAAAATAATTTTCAACGGTTTATGTCCTTTTTCAGGCTTTGTAGAAGAAGATACTTTTTCGGTTATGGAAAACGGACGTCAAGATTGAGTCACAGGGTCTCACAGTCAATCTGAAGGTGAATTACAAGTATGTGGCGTATTCATTAATTTGCTTTACAAAACATTCCTCACTTCCATAAAATTACTCGAGTGATTATTATTGTATAAAATTATCTAACAACTGGTCAACTCTTCAACATTGTGTATTGGTTTCAGGAGCGATTCGAGCCTACTACCTTCAGTTGTTCACATTACCTGTAGAGTACGGTCTCGGCAGAACATAGACGTGTTCATTTCATTCTCATCGAGCAATATAATTATTACGCTGTTATTTACACCAACCAAGATTTTAAAAAAATATAGGTAAACTCTGTACATTGGGCAATAAAAATCCTCAAAAAATTAAACATGCTGTCTTATCCCTTTTCAACCTGCATGCAACTTAGAGTGGCCCCAAAAGTTAACAAGACCTTTCAGTTTCAGTCTACTGCACTCTGCTACTATAGGAGTTAATTACTGTATTCATTGTTGTGGGTAAGAAAAAAAAGTGAGACAATGGAAAATATGCATTACACATTTATTTTTGGCAATACATCAGAAAATACCCTTTTTCAGGACATTAATTTTTAAGAAGGTGATAAGTCGATTGAGAGGGGGTGAATATTATTTAGGTAAATATTTCGGCTCTGAATGGGCACCATCAACTGATAACTGGTCGATCAAACAGAATATTTATCATTCTTCTCCACTCTCATCCCCCATTGGTCGTTTTCGTTATTTCTTCATCTCTTCAGCCAGCACAGGTACAGCTTCTTTTATGCACGGGAAGGCTTCTCAAAATCCCAGCTCTGAAAAATGGCAAGTGGACAGCGGATGAATGACAAGGTTTATACTGCAAGAGTTGTATCATTCTTCAAAATTCAAGGAAAGAACTGTAGGTAGGTAAGTATCAGGTACCTAAATAATGTACGACCTAACTGAAAAAAATGAAGTTGTTCATTTAATATAAATAAAACACTGTCAAATTGAAAATTTAGATAGGTGAACATGGACTGCTAGAACAAGCTACCAGCTATAAATGGAGCCCTCAGCTTCAGCTGATACGCTCGCTATCTTTCTACCTACTGCAAATATAAATTCCCTTTCACGAAAAAATTAAAATAAATAAACAAAAAAATTACCCAACATGCTTTCTAACTCAGCCAGTAGGATTTATTTGCTCCGAGCATTTTTCTGCAGAAGATTTCGAACGAGATCTAAAGGTGTATAATTAGGATGGGGTATCTTAACAAGATCAAAGAAGAGGACGATTAAAAAAAAGAAAAAGATTTTCTTCTGACAACAAAACCTCAAAGAAAATGGCAAAAATGATCAATTAATTGTAATTTATTTTTTAATAAAGTTTTTTGTTCTTAAAAAACGTTGTTTTTTAATAATTGCTACTGTGTTCTTTGATAAATATGTTGAACTTAAGATTTTGATATGCTCCAAGAATATTATACAACATTCTAAAAATATTCTCCAACAGTTATGAACATAAAACAATAATGAACAAAAAAAAAGTTGAATGAGTACATTCATGCTAAACTTTACTTTCTATGTACCTGTCATTTTTGCACCAATAGTAGCTAGCCTCAACTCCATTGATCACTAAGAAACTAGTATTGATCGCATGCTATTTTCAGAAGGAAAAGATATATGGTTCACATGCCAACGGTGGCGAAACACTGGTTTTCTGGACAATTTTGCTCATCAACTTGCTCAATTTTGATGCTATTCAAATGGGATCTATATTATTATGTCGGTGGAAAATACTTAAGAAACGACCAATCGTACATCTCAAAAATTCAGTTGATTTTTATCAGACTAGATATCCTAGAAAAAGTTTATTGAAAATAAATGTAGACACAAAAAGTAAAGGACTTTGTTAAGCTGAGTCAAATAACACAAAATTTATTGAAATCTGATGTAAAAACGTCAATATCAATCATTTTTTCCCACTTTTTTTCAACGGTGATTTATTTTTTTAACTTCATCAGTGAAGAACGATAGAAATGAAAAAATAGTGTTTCAAAAATAAAATATCTGAATCTTTACGATTAGGTAAGTATTTTAAAAGTCAATTTTTAAATTATTTGAATTCTATCAGATTATTTTTGTAACATTTAATTCTAAGTATGGTTATAGATAAAAAAAAAAGAAGATAATTAATAGTAAGTAATGAAATTCCGCTGCCAAAGGTTAGTTGAAGCTATCACTAACTAGTGTTTGTCTTTATACCAGTGACGTCATGCCGTGCGGGTTAGTATCGGATCGAGCCCACCAGTCACCTTGGGTCGGTGTATAAATTACAAGGCGGGCTCGAACATCAAGGGGCAGCTTCCTCTGACGTCACTGGTATAAACCTTCCTCAAAGCCTCATCAGACTTCGAGACTTTCGAACGAGATCTAAAGGTGTATAATTAGGATGAGGTAGTATCTTAACAAGATCAAAGAAGAGGACAATAAATTAAAAAACAAAAACGAAAAAGATTTTCTCCTGACAACAAAACCTCAAAGAAAATGGCAAAAATGAACAATTAATTGTAATTTATTAACCGACTTCAAACAAGGAGGAGGTTACTATGGTCGTCTAGCGGGATTTTTTTTTTTTTTTTTTTTTTTCGGTATGTGTTGTCCATCGGCGTTCAGCTCCTGTATGTCCGATCGGGTTACTTTTTTTTTTTTGTTTGAAAGGGTTACTATCCAGGTAGGTCCCATAATTTTTTCAATTGAGTCCGTCCAGTAGGTACGTCTCCAGACGCGGAGAAACGCCGGAAAACGTGATTTTCGCGAAAAAAGAAAGTTTTGACTTTGCAAGCTTATAACTTCTAGAATACTTGCTCGATTGTTTTGTTTCTGGTGTCATTTTGTTTATAATTTATCTGCCTACAAAGGCCTAGCTCCAATTTTTCGTTCGGCATTCTAATATAGCGTGTAGAGAAGAAAGTGTAACAAAACATCAGTAAACTGATGACGAGTATCCACACTGCATGCAGATACATCTGCACATGGATATGTCTTATGATGGCGATTTAAATTAATGGAATGTAGCGCAGCTATCAATATTCGTGTTTGTTACGAACTACCATGCATGTTTGAATAGCCATCATAAGACATATCCTTGTACCTACAGATGTATCTGCATGCAGTGTAGATACTCATCATCAGTTTACAGATGATTTGTGGGTTTACGATACCCCACGAGCTGAAACCGGATCGAGAGGTGGTAAGTTGGAGGGAAATGGAGGATAAAGAAAACCATTAATTGTAGCTAGACGGGGAATTTTCTTGTCTAGTAAAGATTTGTAACAAGTATCGCATACGCACGCACTAGATAGACAAATGTTTGGGTATTTTTCGCGCAAAAGATCTGAGGATTTTGAAGGAATGTTTTTCAGGTCGCGATTGAACCAAAGACGATCGCAAACAGCGCAAGAAACACCAAATTTGTTTTGATTGAAACGGCGTTCAAATTCACAATCGGCAACAAGAAGTTCGTTGACAAAGATTCTTGGGGGTGGTTCAGAAATTGATGGATCAGCAGAACTTTCATTGTCAACTGTATTGCACTTACGTTTTCCCACTTTTTATCGTGCGCGATAGTCTTTATTTCGCTCAGCAACTGTTTTTCTCCTCATCTCTCGCTCTCGTTTCTTTGCTTCCATCCGAAGCTGCTTTTCTTTCGTCTTCATTTCATTGTACCTGAGTATTTTCTCTTCATCGGTCATGTTGCAACTACCTGGCAATGATTGAATGAAACCGTGTACCTCTCGTTGAAGTTTAAGTTCTCGCAATTCTCGCGAACGTTCAGTGGATGTCGGAGGTCTCTTTCTCCCAACCATTTTACGTAGGTATTTACTAATTCCGAATTAGAACGCGAATTAGTAATCTCGATTCGTAAACATGTGGTTGCTACAACAGAAGGTAGTAGCCGTGTAGTCTTGGTAAATCTATTAATGTGAAAGAAAGTCGTGATTTCCACCCGCGTGGAAAGTTCGTGTTGCTTCAGATAACATTTAAATTTACTTATTATACTTAAAAAAACATAGAAACAATAAGAAGAAATTGTTGTAGTTACTGAAGTAGTTAGACTTGTCAGTAGCCACTACGCCGAACAGTTGTGAAAGTTGTTGATAGATTGGTATCTAAGATCAAACTCCATAGCAAATATCCGAAATTAACTTGATTTTAATTCTTAAAAATCACTTAATTTCAACTCACAATGATCTTGGATCTGATAGTTGGAGAGAGTGTTTGATGAGCATTCCAACGAGTATAGAACGATTTCAATAGCTTTATTAATACCCGAGTTATAGCATCACGGCATTTGTCTCAAATACTCACATACACCTCTTAAAAGCTGCGATAACTTGAGAACCGTTCAAGCTACCGATTTCATTTTGGCCTCATTCGATTCAGCGTTGAAAAATCAATTACAATTGATACTAAACTCGGCTATGTTGGGAAAGAATTGGAAAACCTGAATTTTCTCCCCCTAAAACCCCTTAAAAAACACCCTTACAATTGAGGTAGCGATCTCGCTGCCATCTTCAGCCATCGTCAGCCCGAAAATGATTTTTGGTGAAAATTTCACAAATGTAGCTCTTATAGTTTTCAATAAAACGCGTTGCATTTTTTTGTGTCGCGAAAAATTTTGCAAGACCCCAGAACTAAGACATATCCATGTCAAAACGTGATGCCGATTTTCACTTTTTTGAGGTTTTTCGAGCACCGTTCCCAACCACGTCGAGAAAAAAAATATGAACACTATCGCACTTGAAAGCACTTAGCTAGAGCTTTCCAACGATGGTAAAAAATCAAGTTTAGGTGGCATAATGAGGGAGCAATCAATGTTTTAATGGACTTGTGTTTGAGACCTCATAACTTCCAAACCAAAACTGTTTTTCCATCGTTTTTAAACTTAAATTGTTCAAATTTGAGTCTAGTTTACGTGATTCAAATTTGGTATTGATTGGACTAGAATTAGATACTTTTTAGGCCGTATTTCTAGAAAATTTGTTTCAAAAACACGTTTTTTGGACTATTTATGCTTGTAGAAAGAACACTACGTTAGTCATAGCATTCTCGTTAGAAGATTTGAATTCAGCGTTAAATTTTCAATAAAATAACATGGTTTTCAAGGCCAAATAACTCTATTTTAATGCATAAACGTTTGGCGAATTTCTGACATTTCGTTCGGATTCTCTCATTCAGTGTGAATGCGGATACGCTTCAGGAAATCATCACTCTATTATCGTTAGAGAAATAAAGAACGAGTGAATTGGTGCAATTCAGTAACCAGCAATGGTGTAGACAATTATTTGAGTTTTGTAAGGTGTATAGGTATTATTTTTGTATCATTTAATTCTAAGTATGGTTATTGATAAAAAACAATTTTTATCGAGAAAAAATGATAATTAATAGTAAGTAATGAAATTCCGCTGCCAAAGGTTAGTTAAAAGCTATCTAACTAGTGTTTGTCTTTATACCAGTGACGTCATGCCGTGCGGGTTAGTATCGGATCATGCCCACCTGTCACCTTGGGTCGGTGTATAAATTAATTACAAGGCGGGCTCGATGATCATCAAGGGGCAGCTTCCTCTGACGTCACTGGTATAAACCTTCCTCAAAGCCTCATCAGACTTTCATTGCAACAACATCACTTCTCCGCTTTCCTTTCAATGTGAAGGTTTTGTGTACGCCAAGTTTTTTATTACAATTTTGAATAGAGAGTTTCATCAAGGGTTTTTTAATATCATTTTTAATAAGAAATGGGAAAACCAGGTGTAGTGCGTGCGATTGCGGAATGCCGTGACACGATCTTTCTTTTCACCGGTAAGTTCACTATTTTAATTATTTATTGCCCGTAGATCCATTCTAAAATGCATAATTATTTAGTATCATGATTACCGTTATTAAATTTGAAGAATGTATTGGCTGTAATATTAATTGTGGAAAACTCTGAATTCTAAACATGCCTCGGCCAGTTTGTCAGCGTACTTGTTCTCTCAACTCTTGTGTTTTAAATATGTGTATTAATTAATTGCTATTTTGTCAAATTTCCTACCGATAAATCCATTAGGAAGCAATGGATCGCTAAGTGCCGGAGAAAATGACGATTGGAATCCCAATACCAGTAGGATTTATTTTTTGCTTCGATCATTTTGCTGCAGAAAATTTCGAACGAGATCTAAAGGTGTATAATTAGGATGAGGTATCTTAACAAGATCAAAGAAGAACACAATTAAAAAACAAAAACGAAAAAGATTTTCTTCTGACAACAAAACCTCAAAGAAAATGGCAAAAATGATCAATTAATTGTAATTTATTTTTTAATAAAGTTTTTTGTTCTTAAAAAACGTTGTTTTTTAATTGCTACTGCGTTCTTTGATAAATTTGTTGAACTTAAGATTTTGATATGCTCCAAGAATATAATAATATACAACATTCTAAAAATATTTTCCAACAGTTACGAACATAAAACAATAATGTACAAAAAAGTTGAATGAATGCATGCTAAACTTTACTTTCCATGTACCTGTCATTTTTGTACCAATATCAGCCTCAACACCATTGATCATTAAGAAACTAGTATTGATCTCATGCTATATTCACATGCCATTGGTGGCGAAACACTGGTTTTCTGGTCAATTTTGCTCAACAACTTGCTCAATTTTGATGCTATTCAAATGGGATCTATTTGTCGGTATAAGAAAAACATACATAAGAAGAAAAAATACATAAGAAAAGAAATACATGAGAAACGACCCATCGTACATCTCAAAAATTCAAACAAAGTTTATTGAAAATAAATTTAGACACAAAAAGTAAAGGACATTGTTAGCTGAGTCAAATAACATAAAATTTATTGAAATCTGATGTAAAAACGTCAATATCGATCATTTTTTATGGATTTTGATCTTCATCAAAAATGATCGATATGTGAATAATTGCGAAACGTGAATTGCGTGAAGTGCGCAAACTAAAGCAGTGTAAGTCTACAGACGATGAAAAATACAGCAAATAAATGATAGTATAGTGGTTTATTATTCCTTTTTTTCAATAGTCATTTTAAGAATATCCATTTGTGATGATACTTATTCCGAACATTATTTGTGAAACAGATTGGTAGCTATGCGGGAAAACTCCGTAACAACTATTGTAATTTTAATCATTGCTATTATTCTTAATTTCGAAATGAAATGCTAATTTTTTCGCCTAACGGTACAGTTGAATAGGGTGTTTGACGACCATTCCAACGCGTATACAACAATTTTTATAGCTCCAAGAACTCTCAAGTAATTCCCTCATGCCAACGTTGTGAAAACATCCCAAATTTTACACACAAACTGCGATAGCTCGAGAACCAATAAAGCTACCGACCCTGCGATGGTGTTATCCGATTCAGCGTCCAAAAATCTATAGAAATGGATATCAAACACACCTTTTTCTGAGAAACGTTGGGAAATACGAATATTCTCCCCCTCAAAAATACCCTGAAAATTGAGATAGCGATTTGGCGAAAGAATTGAGCCGTTGTCAGGCCACGATTGATTTTTTGTGAAATTTCAAAAATGTAACTATAATAGTTTCCTCCAAAAAGTGATGGCGGCGTACGGCAGACGGACAGGATTTTTTCTACTGGATATTCGGATCCTATATGCCTTGAAACGTAAATTGTAAAATGTTGAGGGGGTTAGTAAAATTTGGGAGATTTTCACAAATTGGGCATAAAGGTATAACTCGAGAATCGTTGGCGCTATGAAAATCGTAATCTTGTTGGAATGGTCGTCAAATGGTCTCTTCAACTATAAAGTTAGACGAAAAATGTACCTTTTAATTTAATGTTTGAGCAAGTTATGATAGTTTTCCCAAATCATTACCTATTGAATCGAAGGAATAATAAATCACTCATCGCATTTGCAGGGTTTTTGTAAAAGTTATTAGCTTGCAAAGTCAAAAGTTGCTATATTCGCAAAAATCACTTTTTCCAGCATTTCTCCGAATCTGGGGCTGTAACTACTGGATGGATTTTGTTTTAATTTGGGACCTACCAGGATAGTATCCCTCTCAAAAATAAGTTTAAAAAGTAATCTCATCGATTTACAGGGGCTGAACACCAGCCCTATCACACAATTTATACTGAACGCTGACTTCTTTCACCAAATATTTAGCTGCATGTATCCCAGAAATTTTATTCCCCAATCATGAATCAGTTTATCACTCCACAAACAAAAAATTGCCACCATCCTCACGTATTTGATGATTAGGTCGATAAAACGACGGTCCTGTTTATACTGCTCCACTTCCTTGAATTGCATGATGGTATCTTCAAGAAGCGGTATCAGATTCACTTCTTTGCCATGTTTTGGGCAACTCTGTTCAATCCAATCGACATAGTCATGCCGCGGCGGTAGGGAGTCATTTCCATCATATGTCATATTTTTCATGCTCCCTGAAAAATATCATCAACTCAAATCACACAGATTGAAATTAATTAGTAACAAGAAAAATTAAAAACAGCTATAATATAAAAACTCTCGCTCTTTTTGGAGTTTCGCCCGAAGTTCAACATCACTCAGGGCACGAAGTGCTAATCCAAGTTTGCTTGCTCTCGTCCCTGCTCCAGGGGTTGGATGTTCTCCTTACAAAGTTCCAACGTATCAGGAGCCATCCTTAACCACTCTGAAACAACAAGTTGTTAAACAACGTTCACTACGCACAATCATGCTCGACTGATTTATTTATTACCAAACTTTTGATTCCACACATAATTGCATGATCATATTTATGTGACTCCTACTAGTAACTGTGTTGAAGTGTACATAGATAACACAGAACATACATGATGTAGTCGGTAACAGATATAACCAAAATTATAAAATCAAGAAACTAGTACGAAGGCCGCAACGTTAGTACACTACAACTGTTTTGAGAAAAAAAAAAGAAAAGTAGAAAAACCTACGAATTAGGTTGATAATGCAGAAGTGCAGTATCTGAGCCTAACAACACAAGCCAAGTATCATAAAATGAGGTCATTTCTATAGCAATGACACCCAAAAATTTATGACCGTCCCTGAAGGGGGAATCAAGTAATTTACACATCGCTACAAACATTAAAGAACTTCAAGCATTCAAATATACTGATTTTTCCAATGATGGTTAAAAATCAATTTTAATACGGGAGCAATCGATGTTTTTAGGGACCTATGTTTGGGACTGCATAATTTCTAAACGAAAACTGTTTTTCCTTAGTTTGAAGACTAAAATTGTTCAAATTTAAGTCTAGTTTACGTGATATAAGTTTGGTATTGATTGAACCAAGCGTAGATACTTTTCAGGCCGTAATTCTAAAAAAATTGTTTCGAAATCACGTTTTTTGAACTATTTATGCTTGTAGAAAAAAAAAACTACGTTAGTCATAGAATTTTCGTTAACAGGTTTGAATTCAGCATTACTTTTTCAACAAATTACATGGTTTTGAGGGCCAAATCCAGTCATTATAATGCACAAACGTTGGGTGAATTTCTGAAATTTTGTTCGGATCCTCTCATTCAGTGTAATTGCGGATAGGCTCGAGAAAATCATAACTCTATTATCATTTGAGAAATACAGAACAAGTAAATTGGAGCATTTCAGTAATCAAAAATGGTGTACTAAATTATTTGAGTTTTGTAAGGTGGATCAATGGGATCAAAGCAACCGGTATGTGGACCAAGAGTCTCAAATCATCAGATAGATTATTCCATTAATTTCTAACGTTCAAACTCACTCTCAATCAACATAATAACATTGAAAGTAGTTAGGTAATCATTATAGTTTAGATCTTCAGTGTCCAACAGATTTATGAATTTTGTTTGGTCTGTTGGTAGTAAGTGACAAAACCACCATGAAGAAAGCTTGGGCAAATTTTGAGAAGAGAGCTGTCCATAATTGTATGACACTAAAAAAAGAAGAAAAAAAGTTTAAAAAAATAATAAAACCAACTTTGAAAATTATCTGCCTATAATACAAACTCTGAAAAGGAAAAAAATAACAAAAATGTCGCAACTTCGCGGCAACTACCTGCATGTTATTTCTTTAACATTTAACGCTAAATTCAAATCTTTCAACGAAAATTCTATGACTAACGTAGTTTTTTTTCTACAACCATATATATTCCAAAAACGTGATTTTAAAACAAATTTCTAAGAAATACGGCCTTAGAAGTATTATTTACTTTTAGTCCAATCAATGCCAAACTTTGATTACGTAAACTAGTCTTAAATGTGAACAATTTAGGTTTACAAACTATGAAAAAACAGTTTTCGTTTAGAATTATGAGGTCTCATACATAGGTCTATAAAAACATCGATTGCTCCCTCATTATGCCACCTAAAATTGATTTTTTACCATCGTTGGAAAGCTCTTGCTAAGTACTTCCAAGTGCAATAGTGTGCAATAGTCGGTGGAAACGTCAAAATTGTTCGGAATAGTTACTATCACAGTCTTTCTAAATCAATATTGAAGCGAAGGAATAATTATTAACCAGTGTACAATCATTTGCAGCGTTTTTATTGGATATTCGGATTCTACATGCCTTGAAACGTAAAACATCAAATTTTGAGGAAGGGTTATACCTAGAATTTTTCTTCTTGGGCGATTACAATGGTTTATTATTGAATATCAAGGAGCCAATCCAGTTCGCCATAATTGGTGAACTTGACATAAGTTATCAACATTTTAATTTTCTGATTATTAGAATATCCTATATCTGACACTTGAACGTTCTTACAGTCTTTAATCATAACCTGTGTTGTGGATACGAAAATACAGGAGTCCAGCATGATTTCAACAAAATCTCAAGAATTGTTACATCGTTTCAAATTGTGTTTGGATATTATGTAGGTACTATGAAAAAGTATTTTCGAATCCTCCTACTCAATAGCACAGCAAATCACTTCAACGCGTGCCACGTGTTGCATTTAGAGACCGACCATGAGATGAGGCGTATGAAAGCAAATAAATAGCAACGTAGTAAACTTACCATAATAGAAGTTCGGACGAAGAATAAAAATAAACACTTGGCGCGAGGTGATACGAGTCTGAGCACAGCGGACGTTCGCGCCAGGCGCGAGGAGATGCGAGACTGAGGTGAAAGGCCGTACCAGCCGCGAGAGCTCTGCCTTGCCTAGCCTTGAGAAGGTGGGCGGGCCTTATGTCTCGTTCGGGACCGAATGTGAGCGGCAGTCTCAATAATTTTTTCTTAAATTATATTTTACCTTGTTTAGTGTAATTATATTTACCTTTATTACCTATATTTTTCTCCCACTCTAACATGATTAAATTGATACCTACATGAACAATGAACTAACTAGTAGCTTTTTAATTTATGAAATAATCAAAAGAAATTATGCCGATCTTCCAATAATTCAATATTGAGTAGTTCATTGATTTTCAAGCTAGAAGAGCATAATTTTAAGGACAAAAATCATATGTGAATTGACAAGCTCTTGGAATGTTTGACTTGGATGGACAGTTCTACGCCCTCTCTCTTGCTCAACATGTTATCTTATCTGTTACTACTGTACTGTGATAATTTATTATTCATTCTCGAACTTTCGTTTGTCTTCCCGTTAACTATTTTGATTTTTGCTATATTTCGCTAATAAACTAATTAATATTAGTTTCGTGTTTTTCCCAGCGTCGTTTACTCTTACTCTTCTCAACAGGTTATGGTCATTTGCACGGCGCGCGGCGCGCGCTAATGCGTAAATTGTTTTTTACGCGGGTGATTATTTTCGAAAGCCGGTTGCCCTTTGTTTACGTTCGATTTCCTTTTTTCGTTCGGCCGCGTGCGTGATAATTTCGCCTCGCCATAAATCAATCGTCAATAATTTACGACTAATTCGACGTTATTACCCGTTCTATTGGGCGTAAATTTCAAGAACTGGCTATTCCGAGTAAAAATGATTCTCGAAGATAAAGGACTCGTCTATGTCTTATCAGACGTGGAGCCCGCTCATCGCGTCAACTTCAGTTCCGCCGACGTTTCTGCTATAAATTTGATTATTCCATTGACCATTTTCTCGTTGTGGACACCATCGTTCGTGAGTTAGAGGATCTCGGATCGAAGTTTGATGAGTCAGATAAAATCTGCCACTTGTTGCTAACCCTTCCTCACGAATATGATACAGTCACAACTGAAATAGGTACCTAGTGTTTTGTCAAAGCAAGGTTGTTGGATGAGGAGATAAAGTGTGGTGTTAATTAAAAACTCATTGACAATGAATTTGATTTATTTAAACATACATTGATTGTTTACCACATTTTCTATGTATTAAACTATTGGCACCCAATCGACCTAATATGCTGCCCTAACCAGTCCGAAGGGGTGAAAAATCTTTGCCGAATTAGTGAACCAATAGTGGAAAAAGGCACTAAGTTATTCTACCCCTCGACCCTATTGATAAAATAATTTTCAACGGTTTATGTCCTTTTTCAGGCTTTGTTGAGGAAGAAGATACTTTTTCGGTTATGGAAACGGACGTCAAGATTGAGTCACAGGGTCTCACAGTCAATCTGAAGGTGAATTACAAGTATGTGGCGTATTCATTAATTTGCTTTACAAAACATTCCTCACTTCCATAAAATTACTCGAGTGATTATTATTGTATAAAATTATCTAACAACTGGTCAACTCTTCAACATTGTGTATTGGTTTCAGGAGCGATTCGAGCCTACTACCTTCAGTTGTTCACATTACCTGTAGAGTACGGTCTCGGCAGAACATAGACGTGTTCATTTCATTCTCATCGAGCAATATAATTATTACGCTGTTATTTACACCAACCAAGATTTTAAAAAAATATAGGTAAACTCTGTACATTGGGCAATAAAAATCCTCAAAAAATTAAACATACTGTCTTATCCCTTTTCAACCTGCATGCAACTTAGAGCGGCCCCAAAAGTTAACAAGACCTTTCAGTTTCAGTCTACTGCACTCTGCTACTAGGAGTTAATTACTGTATTCATTGTTGTGGGTAAGGAAAAAGTGCGGCAATGGAAAATATGCATTACACATTTATTTTTGGCAATACATCAGAAAATACCCTTTTTCAGGACATAAATATTTTTAAGAAGGTGATAAGTCGATTGAGAGCAGGTGAATATTATTTAGGTAAATATTTCGGCTCTGAATGGGCACCTTCAACTGATAACTCCTCGATTAAACAGAATATTTTTCTCATTCTTCTCCACTATCATCCCCCATTGGTCGTTTTCGTTATTTCTTCATCTCTTCAGCCAGCACAGGTACAGCTTCTTTTATGCAAGGGAAGGCTTCTCAAAATCCCAGCTCTGAAAAATGGCAAGTGGACAGCGGATGAATGACAAGGTCTATACTGCAAGAGTTGTATCATTCTTCAAAATTCAAGGAAAGAACTGTAGGTAGGTATGTATCAGGTAAATAATGTACGACCTAACTGAAAAAACGGAGTTGTTCATTTAATATAAATAAAACACAGTCTAATTGAAAATTTAGATAGGATAACATGGACGGCTAGAACAGCCAAAACCAGCTCAGCTTCAGCTGATACGCTCGCTATTTTTCTACTGCAAATATAAATTCCCTTTCACAAAAAATTAAAAAAATTACCCAACATGCTTTCTAACTCAGCCAGTATGATTTATATGCTACGAGCATTTTGCTGCAGAAGATTTCGAACGAGATCTAAAGGTGTATAATTAAGATGAGGTATCTTAAATCGATAATGAAGGGAAGGAATAATAAACCATCGTACCTACAACAATTTGCAGCGTTTTTTTTAAATTGGATATTCGGATTCTACATGCCTTGAAACTTATACATCAAATTTTGAGGGGTAAACAATTTTTTTTACGATTCTAATGGTTTATCATTTTAATGTTAGATAATAACCCAAAAATATTGAAGACGGACGAATAATAAGAATAAACACTCTTGTAGGGATGGGAATCGATAATCGATATTTCAAAAATATCGATAATCGGTCACGAAGAACCGATTTTTTAAAATCGATATTGGTCTGTCGATATTTATCGATGATCGATTGTACCTTACCGATATATCAATTTGTGAAAAACGGAAAATTTTGTGAAACATCGGCTTCTTTTAAATAAAATTAATTATTTATCGACATTGAATCTCATCAATACCGAATAACATATCTCATATAATTGACCATTCACATCGACCGTTGACCAATCGACTGATGACATTGACCAAGTAAAGTAACCTTCACCAGGGTTATGTTATGTTATCTCCACCCCATGCTGTAGCTGTATTGTATTGATGTGTCATAATAATACTGTGTTGTTGTTTTATCAAATTCTGCTCTGTGGTACTACAAAATAAATTTTTAGGGAGATAAGTACCGGTACATAGATAGTAGAGAGTTTTAGCGACTTTCGAGTTTTTTGAAAACTTAAACGTGGGAGATTTAGTTACTTTGTTAAATCATATGTCTCTAATGGTCACAACAATCCACCATCCACAAGCGGTAACCATAAGAAACGTATGATTTAATGAAGTAACCAATACTCCTACGTTGAAGTTTTCAAAAAATGAAAATGCACTAAAACTCTCCAGTGAACTGATGTTATCACGATACATAGCTGCGCGAAATGGTAATTTTTTAAAGTGTTGAAAAAAATCGATAGTTAACCGATATATCGATAAATATCGATGTTAAGGGACCAATATATCGTTGATATCGATATTGGGTGTACGATATCGACACCGATACCAATATCGATATTGAGGCTCCGATATCCCATCCCTACACTCTTGGCGCGAGGTGATAAGAGTAGGGATGGCCATCGATAGTATCGAATTATCGATATTTCCACGCCGTTAGTCGATATTTTCTCATCGATAGTTCATTGGTCGATATATATCGACTATCGATGGTTTAGTAACGATAGTTTTTGCCGATATTTTTTCAGTCCGATATAATATCGTAGTGATTCAGTATTAATAATGTTAATAGGCAAAGATCATGTTTCGAAACTAATCATGATATATACTCATTATTTGGTTGAGGTCTCAATTATAATAAGTAGGTCGCATCTGTTACAAATTTCTGACCAATGAGAAATGAGTGATTGCGAACAACTGATGATGAAGAAGTAATCTTCAACAACAACAACGCATGGTGATAACTTCATGGATGGATATCAACGTTTTTTTTATCAGTGAACTTTGTACTTAAATCATTTTCATCCCTTATAACATGAGATAATTTCTAAATTACTATTTTTACAAACTGTTCCTGAACAACTTTTTTCTAGAAAAATTTTTTTCCCACTTCTTTGAAACTGAATTCGTAAAATTAAATTATGAATAATGTATTTATTCTATCATTTCAACCCACATTATGTAGTTGTTTATTCCATTACATATCTATGTTGACTTAAAACTATCTAAAAAAACATCGGTATTATTGAACCGATACTATCGGGAGTTAAAAGTATCAATATTTGATTTCCGATATAGGTATATTGAGTATCGATATTAGGCACTGAAACTATCGGCCACCGATATATCGATATCCCATCCCTACGAGCACCGCGGACGATCGTGCCAGGCGCGAAGAGAGACGAGACCATAGAGAAAGGGAGAACGCGCATCGAGACTGAGGTGAAATGCCGTACCAGCCACAAGAGCTCTCTGTTAGGGCAAGAAAGTGGGCTCGTTCGGGACCGAATGTGAGCGGCAGTCTCAATAATTTTTTCTTAAATTATATTTACCTCGTATAGTGTAATTATATTTACCTTTATTATATTACATATATTTTTCTCCCACTCCAACAGGATTAAATTGATACCTACATGAAATGAACTAACTAGTTGCTTTTTAATTGATAAAATAATCAAAAGAAATTATGCCGATCTTCCAATAATTCAATATTGAGTAGTTCATTGATTTTCAAGCTAGAAGAGCATTATTTTAAGGACAAAAATCATATGTGAATTGACCAGCTCTTGGAATGTTTGAGTTGGTGATTGAAGGATGACCGTAGCAGTATCGATGCAAGGTAGATAGATATATCTATCAACCTTGGTATCGATGGACAGTTCGTCAGTTCTAAGGATGGGCATCGGGCATCAACTAATCGATTAGTGTCTAATCGATTATATTTTTCTTAGTAATCGATTAATCGTGGTTTATAATAATCGATTCATCGGCAACTTGCTTGGAAGCAGCAAAAAATTTAACTTTATTTATGGTAAAACCGGCTATGTCATGTCGGCTATGACTTAGTCGAAAATTACAAACCTACTTTATAATACAAAAGATAAAATACCCCCCAACTGCAAAAAAACAACGGAATACGTTACATCAAAAGTTGCATCTTCTCTTCAAATTGACAACAAGTTGATAGAATCTTTTTGCAAAATGCGCATACTGCTGAAGATAAAATATTTAAATGCACAAAGGGCACAACAAAAATCCCTTGAACGATCCACTAATTTTCCAGATAGGAAGTATGAAAAAAAGAAAAATAATTACTGTTAAAAATATAAGTTTATAATGAGTTTTCAAAAACAATTTTATTTATTTCCCACATCACAATTATGTTTTGTTTCAATATTCCTAATATGTTTTAATAATAATGATTAATAATAATGTTCAAAAGTGAACTAGTTTAAACTGGCATTGTTGTTTCCCTAATTTTTTTTTTGAAATTCTGGTAAGTCTGACCATCTTGATTCATTTTTTGAAGGTTTATATCACCCTAACGTTATTTACCAATTATTATTTACGTAAACAACCAAAACGAGCATTAAATGTTAAAATAAAATGCTCACAAAAATCAATAATCAGTTTTACTTGTGTATTAAGTAGGTGGAATCAATCCAATCTTCATTACCAAGTGGGACTTGGGATTCATTATGACGTCATACCCATTCGCACTTTTCATTGGCTACAGAGTTACCAGCGTACCTCCTATATCTATCTACCTTGGGTAAAACCATCATTATCTTATCATTCTTTTCTAACTAATCAATACCCCAATGGTTTGGCCCTCAACAGACGATGCAGACATCAGTACCTACAGCGTGATATACTTGCTACCTACCTACGTCATAATCGATTACAGTCTAGGATATCGTTTTTTCTACTTTCGAATTTTTAGTCTATCCACTATGAAAAAAAAAGAAATTAAATTAGAAAATTTTCGGTGGAGAAGAGTTTATTAATCGGTAAAATTTAATCGATTACCCGATTAATCGAGCCATACAAACATCGATTAAAAATTAATCTATTTTTTTACCCCAATAATCGATTAATCGATGCCCATCCCTAGTCAGTTCTACGCCCTCTCTCGCTCAACATGTTATCTGTTACTGTACTGTGATAAATGATAATTCATTCTCGGACTTTCGTTTGTGTTCCCGTTAACTATTTCGTCTTCAGGCTTTGTTGAGGAAGAAGATACTTTATCGGTTATGGAAAACGGACGTCAAGATTGAGTCACAGGGTCTCACAGTCAATCTGAAGGTGAATTACAAGTATGTGGCGTATTCATTAATTTGCTTTACAAAACATTCCTCACTTCCATAAAATTACTCGAGTGATTATTATTATATAAAATTATCTAACAACTGGTCAACTCTTCAACATTGTGTATTGGTTTCAGGAGCGATTCGAGCCTACTACCTTCAGTTGTTTACATTACCTGTAGAGAACGGTCTCGCAGAACATAGACGTGTTCATTTCATTCTCATCGAGCAATATAATTATTACGCTGTAATTTACACCAACCAAGATTTTAAAAAAATATAGGTAAACTCTGTACATTGGGCAATAAAAATCCTCAAAAAATTAAACATATGTCTTATCCCTTTTCAACCTGCATGCAACCTAGAGTGGCCCCAAAAGTTAATAAGAGCTTTCACTTTCAGTCTACTGCACTCTGCTACTAGGAGTTAATTACTGTATTCATTGTTGTGAGTAAGGAAAAAGTGAGACAATGGAAAATATGCATTACACATTTATTTTTGGCAATACATCAGAAAATACCCTTTTCAGGGCATTAATTTTTAAGAAGGTGATAAGTCGATTGAGAGGGGGTGATTATTATTTAGGTAAATATTACGGCTCTGAATGGGCACCTTCAACTGATAACTCCTCGATTAAACAGAATATTTTTCTCATTCTTCACCACTATCATCCCCCATTGGTCGTTTTCGTTGTTTCTTCAGCCAGCACAGGTACAGCTTCTTTTATGCACGGGAAGGCTTCTCAAAATCCCAGCTCTGAAAAATGGCAAGTGGACAGCGGATGAATGACAAGGTTTATACTGCAAGAGTTGTATCATTCTTCAAAATTCAAGGAAAGAACTGTAGGTAGGTATGGATCAGGTAAATAATGTACGACCTAACTGAAAAAATGGAGTTGTTCATTTAATATAAATAAAACACTGTCTAATTGAAAATTTAGATAGGTGAACATGGACGGCTAGTACAAGCTACCAGCTATAAATGGAGCCCTCAGCTTCATCTGATACGCTCGCTATTTTTCTACTGCAAATATAAATTCCCTTTCACAAAAAAAATAATAATAATAATAATAATGAAAATAAATAAACAAAAAATTACCCAACATGCTTTCTAACTCACCTGTATTTTTATGGTTCGAGAGGGAGAAAGATTAGGCGACTGTTTCAAGGACATTGTCATTTTTTATTTAATATGCCAAGTTCCTTTCGGCGCCTTCGGGCATGTTGTGAATAATTATGATGCGCTATTATTCGTGAATTACTGGGTTACAAGTTTTCTCCTCCTTAACCCATAAAAATAAACCAGTACGACTACATGGATAAGAACGAAACTCACCTCTTTTCTGGTGTACCAAGCGCGAGCTTTTAGGCTTGTCTTCATTCCGGCAGAAAATTGAGGGTCCATCCTCTATCATAGAATGGAAGGAGAGGCAGTCAAAAGGCTTTGGAGTCGCGATCATCGCGTCTAAAAATCAAAATCCCACTCAACGAAATTATCAGGTAGAAACTATCAAAGAGGATTATTTATAGATGTTTCTAGTTCTACAGGAACAAAATATTGCACCTACCTGGTAGATTTCTCTTCCATTTTGAATAGGTTGTCTCGTATTGTAGGAGATTGGTAAACACAGCTCATATCTCTCGCTGAATCGTTACTATCTGGGTTGAATCTATGAGGATCCGATAAATTATCAGACCAAACACGCACAAATAAAATAGTTGAACATTTGCGTCCGGTTTGTTTTCGTTTGGTCAACTACTACCGCTACCTTCCGCGTATTCGTAATAATCGGTTTATATTCTATTTCTTCACTCCTCACTTCAACGTTGAAAAGTAAGTAGAAATTTATTGACGCGCGTGTATTCATTTATAGCCGGCCCTCGGGTGAGTGGATGTAGTTGCAGATGGACGACACGGCACCACAAATCGCTGCGACCTGCTCCTTGACATTGAAAATTTCTTCCACCCGCCGTTTGGCTTTGGGCCTTGTTGTGTTCTTTTCCGGCGATGGTGAACTAGTCGAGTCCTGGTTTTGGTTTCGCTTCCCTGGGACTGGGCCTACTCTGTTGCTCTGCTCTATGCGTCCAGGGGTATCAGTCTCACCTCCTCCAGTAGTGGACCGTGCGAGTGAGCCACCTGTAAATGCTGGGTCCTGAACGCCTGCCAGGGTGCAACTTTGCCGCCTAGCCGTGATTGCGTGGTCAGGCGTCTGGGTTTTCTTCTCTAGGGGTTTGGGGTTTTTTGAGGGGAGTTACATTTGGAGTTGATCCCTGCCCTCACTCGGCTCGTCCTGTAGGGGGCTTCCCTGAAGGACTATGCCCTCTCCACTTACACTGGAAATATTGAACACTTGGGTGAGGGCTCAAGGCTCCTATGCGCGAACTGTCGGGGCTCCCACGCTTCCGACAACGTGGGTACTGAGTGAGGTGCTTGTTAGGCTGCGGCCCCACAGGAGGGTTGGTGGCTTTCCGGGACAGTCCACCGTTACCCGCTTAGGCGGCAGCTCTAAAGGGACGAAATGCTTGAAAATCAACGTACTCCGTGGGCGGCCGGGTCTGAGAGAGCAAGAGTTTCCCAGTCTCCTCAGGAGTTTTCTACACTTTAACTCCACTGCCAAGCGCCGGCCCTAACCTGCCACAGTCGCAATTCTTCGTGAGGATTGAAGGACAGGTTTTGATGGTTTTCTGACGGTTCTTTCTACAGTTTTCCGACGGTCCTGTGAAACCTCACCAGTTTTTCACACTTAGCTCCACTACCAAGCGCCTTCCAAACGAAATCTCTCGTTGAGCGGTCGATGTTTCCTTCAAATCTTCCTCATTGGTTTCCAAAATATATTGAACTTTTTTCCCGTTTCATCCAGTGTGCGAGGGAAGTCGGACGATCTAGTTGTGCGTATACGTATACGCCAGTCGGCTCCTCTTGAAGGTTAGAATACTTCGTCATGATATATTATTATGAGCCCCACAATGACCAACGCCTGACGGTACCCGTTCACCCATAGCTCGTCTATAGATAAAACAAAGCCGATATTCATTCTTGTCAATTTCAAACTATCTTATAAGAGTTTGAAATAAATTGGGGTTCGCCCAGTGGGAGAGGTACAAATTTAGAAACTCATTCACCGGAAACGAGTACTCTGTGTGGAGATAACGTGGACGAATTTCGTATTTTTAGCAGACAAAGGGCCTGCGACCAGCTGCTGTGACGTGGAGGAGTTTTAAAGAAAGGGTTGTTCAGTTAACGGGGAGATTCCTCCTGAACGATCAAGAACGGATATCGAGCACGAGAATACGGTTGTCACTTTCAAGTGTAGTAATGAATCTTGATGAAATATTTTAGAAGAATTACCTAGTATGACCCAAAAATTTACAAATAAAAAAAGATATTTTGCGGGGGGAGTGAAAGCACAGTGATAGTGGAGCTGAGTGGAAGTGGTAAGATAGAGCTGAGAGGTGTATGTAGAGAGGTATTGACAGCAGAATGAGATTGCAAACTCCAAGCTCCGGAGCTGGTTGAGAAAATAGTTTAGGGAAGCGATTATGAGTACCTACTGATTAAGCTGAAGAAAGTAATAGTGCAAGGTGAGTTGAGTGGAGAAAGGTAGTGGGAATTGGTTGGAAGTGAGATGATCAAATTAAAATAGAGTGAGAACGCAGTGACAGTGACGAGTGAAACGAGCCT
The DNA here is from genome assembly GCA_037159825.1 of Tupiocoris notatus. Classification (NCBI taxonomy): domain Eukaryota; kingdom Metazoa; phylum Arthropoda; class Insecta; order Hemiptera; family Miridae; genus Tupiocoris; species Tupiocoris notatus. Next base: position 83,100 of record JASJUZ010000107.1, read on the forward strand.
CAACCATGAGTTTCCATTCTGAGGAGTGTGCATTCAGAGTGAGCGATTTGTGAGTCATTACAATAAGAGTGGGGTGAGTGAGAGTTGTGCGGGGTGAGAACTTTGCATCGAGCTGCAGAGTGACGGTTGAAGGGAATGCCAGTCAGAGCGGAGCAAGCCTTGTGGGTTATGAGTTTAATAGTGTACAATGGTATTTTTTTATTCGTATTTTCCAAGTTTTAGAAGCATAGGTGTGTGTGATATCAATTTCCATAGATAGTTTGACTCTGAATCAAAAAATGATGCAATGATGGTGCCAATAGAGATATTTAGTAAGAAGTAATAACTCGACTATTTGTGGTACCATACTCACTCGTTGGAAAGCTCATTAAATTTAGCCGTACCTTTATGCAATTAACTTCACTTTAAATTAAGTAAATGAGAAATATAAAATAATTTAAAATTACGAGTTGCCGAGGACTTAGCCCTTATTTATGAATATCTTTGTAGGTGGAAACATTCACAAGAGTAACAAGTGGATACTCTTTCTCCACTTGGTCGTTCCAAATCATGATTGAAGGAAAAGAATAATAAACCAGTTTACAATCATTTGCAGCGTTTTTTACTACCGAGTAGGGGAAAGTACTCAGTCGACTACCGCGGACATGCGTTTCTTTCCATTGCTCGTCGCCTGTCGTGAATAGCAGGCTGACCCTATGCGGCATCGATTGCCGTGCCAAGTTGAATGGACCCCACCGCGCATTCCCATAGTCTCTTGCACGTATAGAACAGGCCGAGACTTGGCCAATCCGCCGCCACCCTCCTTGTCTCTCCATCGGGTCCATCTCCACACCACACCACACCAGTACAACGGCAGCCTCCGCTACGAACGGGATGCAACGCGAACGTCGTTCTGAATTGAACTGATAAATCGCACGTCATACTGCGAAACGGTCAGAAGTTAATGCAGTTCCCTGTGCATGCAGATCCCCAGTGTTGAACGCCTAGATCACGCCGTAGAGTAACCGGTCGACAGCTGTCTATACGAACAAATACCGACCAGCGACAGTGCGATTTTTTTGTCCCGGGTCGCTGCTAGAAAAATCTGCAAAGTTTTCTGAATCCTGACAGTCAGTCGATGCGTGTAATTTTCCTAAAGTTACGCTCAAACTATGTCCCCCGATGGTGACGATACGATCGGAAGTCGGATGTTCATCATCGTCTGTGTCGGCTTTCGAGTTACAAGTGACGCTAATATTAGCACGTAATGGGTATGCATCGCGTTAAGTCAATTATTATTAATAATTATTATTATCAATATTTTAAAACCGATTTTTGAATTGCAATCGGTAGCAGCTGAATCCAGTTTTCCTAGCTCCAATCGTATCTCCTGTCCTACTCCATCGCCAATCCTGGCCTATTCTACTTTCAATCTTATTCTACCGTCTCCTATCCTATGTCATCTACAATTCTATCTTATTTTGTCTTCTTCCCTACATCCATCTTATTCTATCCTTTCGACTGAAAAGTGACTGTCTTAATCCTCATTTGACCAGGTAAAAAATTGCGGGATTTTGCTGTGGCATTTTGGTTTTCCGATCCAAAGGTCCATAGGATCCATCAGTAATTAAATTGAATTACCCTTTGATAGCTGCAGGTTCGAAATTAGCGATGCGTATTTGCTCTCGACCTATATCCATAACGAATGTTTTTCTTCTTTAGGTGGTCGCATTACTTCTTTCTGTAGGTTGAGGGGGAGAAAAACGAGGCGACCTCTTCTCGATAAAAAATGGAGAAGAGGTCGCCTCGTTTTTCTCCCCCTCAAACTACAGAAATAACGAATGTTGAAAGAGGTGGACTCGTCAAGGTAGCCGGAAGGTAGGGCGGGACAAAAGAGCTGCAACGGTCAATTTGCCTAGGTGTCCTGTAATTTGTACGCTTCCGGATGTCCATTTTGGATTAGTACTGGCTTCCGAAATGACGCATATTTTTTGGCGGTCGATTGTCGATTTCTCAATGCATGAGCGAGATTGGTAATTTACCAACAAATGGCCGAATAGTACGCGTCAAGTGGAAGACTTTAATATAATTATTTTAAAAGATAATCGTTAGTGAAAAGACAGTAGGGCTGGTGAGCCTATGGTGACTTCACAAAAGAGCGAGATGATGCGCGTGAATTAAACCAGTGGTGTGCATAGATCGCAGAAAGTACTTCCATGTTTGAGTCGGTAACAGGTATAATCAATAATGAAATTAAAATAAAAATTAAAAACTCAAATTTCAAGAATTTTTCTGGGAGACATGGGAATATTTGTTATTCAGACAATAGACAGATAAACGGACGAAATAATTTTTACTGTTCTATAGACTATGTTATGATTGTAAATAAATCCTTTTTCATTCACCACAAAACGTTTTCGGTATGTTTGGATTACTTAGTTCAAATCAATATGAAAACCAATCGTATTTATAGTATACTACCTTATACTATGTACTATACTGTATACTAGACCTAGAGTATTCTAACCATTTTTGTGGCCTAAAAGAATTCTAGATGCAAACAATATTTCAATAACGCAGAATTACGTTATGTGACTTTAACATAAAAATCTATCGTCATTCACCCTCCAAAAAAAACATTTCACGACCTTTTAAACGTTCAACTGTATTGACTTTAGGGCAATGTGAATATTTCTGATCCAAAAAACTACTGGATAGCACGGATGTACGGCGTGTGACCCTATTGGTGAAGATCAGGTGTCATTCCCTCGCCATTACAAATAATATTAAAGACCTCTTTCTAGCGTCAAATATATTGATTGTTGCGGCCTGTAAAAAGCTCAACAGCGAAAAACGGCTTAAGGTGGAAGTACCTTATGTGATCAAAACGATACAAAACAAGTGTTCTGAACGTGATCGTAATTGGTCAAATTTAGAGCAAAGTGCCCGAGGAAGTAGTGCAGGTGACCCCCAATAATAAAAATCAGGCAATATGCAGCTGTCATTATAGGAATATCTTTCGTCTCCCAGCGTTCATATATATTCACTCTTGCGGTCTATAAAAATCTCTATAGCTAAAAAATGGTGTAAAGCGGAAGTACTTTGTGTTATCCACACTATACAAAACCAGTTTTGTGAACGAGTTCAAAATTGGCCATATTTAAAGCAAAGAGACCCAAAAATTACGAATAAAATAACTGAAAATTCGTTTTACGGGGAAATACTGCATGTGCCCCCAAAAATAAAAATGAAGCGATATTCAGCTGTCATACAGAAAAATTTAAAGCCCCCCAGCGTTCAAATATCTTCATATTTGCGGTCTGTAAAAATCAAAATGTAGCTAATATGCAAATAACGCGGCAGTACTGTATGTGATCCACTTGATAAAAATCAGGCATCATACAATCACCGACCCCAAAGTTTTAAGACCTTGAACGTTCAAATACATTGAGTTTTGCGTCCTGTAAAAATCAAAATACAAAACATGCACTAGTGAAATCGTGAAAAAGGCTCATAACGTGGAGGCACTGTATGTGACCCAATATACAAAAAATCTGGTGTTTTCTGCTTGCCATGACCGACATTTCAAGCCCTCAAACGTTGAAAATATCGACTCTTATAGCCTGTAAAAATCCAAACAGAAAAAACTTCGAACCCTTATATCTCAAATGCACAGTGTGTTTTTCAAATTTTGCAAAACCTAATTTTGCTCATTCACTAGGAAAACATTTCCTGAAAATGTCGTTAAATTTTATTCATTTTTCAGGAAGATATGGCCATTTATGTCATTTTTGTGACCACGGACACACAGGCACTTCTTCAGAAAGTGATTCTGAGCATTGTACTATGAACATTTCTTCCAAGAGGACTTCGGTTCCAAATTCGACTTTTCAGACGATCTCAATACTTCCATTTACTACGTAAACATGGAAGTAAAAACGTGGAAATTTCCCATTTTGCCCTCACTACGCAATAATACACGAGAAAGAAATGTTGGTTCCTTGATTGAACGACCTAAATCAATAGTAGCACTAACGTAAAAGCAAATTATAGACCCTCTCACTACACTTACTTTGAATTCCGCTGAAAGAAATTGTGGAAATGATGAAAATAGCCGGCTGTGAAACCATAAATTATACTTATTTATGGAAGTTGCACTTTTTGTTGGTTTCTCAATAATGAACATTTTTTGCTGATCTCAAACGTTGAAAAATAATAACTCTTATTGCCTGTAAAAATACCTTCTATAATACCTACTATAAACTATGCCGTTTTACCCACGTTCAGAGTTCCACTTTTTTGGCGATCACAATACGCCAACATGGAAGTAAAAATGCGTTTGATAGTTACTATTACAAGTGGATGGTCTCCTTGAATCATAATTGAAGTAAAGGAATGACAATCATTCGCTGCGTCGTTATTATTTCAACATCGACGACGATTAGCCGAAGCGATTCAATACTTGAATCCAACTTATGGTTACCTAGCTATGCCATTAACACTTTCCCTTGGTATTAGTCGTCAAGTGATAAAAACACGATAGCTATGTATTTTACAGACTTCTGCTCGCACTGATTCTCCGCCCAAGTCAAATTTCCAACAGGGAAAAAATGCAGTTGTCATGGCCGCACACGTTCATGATTAAATTGTCCAATGTATGGAGTTCCTTCGCTTCATCGACAAAACGATACCGACGATAAAACTATGCACGATCGAATCGATTTGTTGTCTGGGTTACAGTTGTATCGAAATTACGTACGGAGTTTTGGCAATCGTATTTCGCGTCGTCCACATCATCGCTTTTGGATTGGTAAACTATTCGTCCGTTTTTGACTATGTCGACGATGCCGACGATCAACCGGTTGCTCGAACTTCCTTTGAAATCCCGAGCGAAACGGATTGCCTTCTCATGCACTATAAGCTGGCGAGTGTGGTAGCTGAAGACATTTCAAGACTATTTTCATCGTTTGTGCTGATCGCCGGAGTCATAAAAAAATCAGAGCTTCTTCTGAGAGTGTTCATTAAACTTACGCTGATCTGCATGGTGTTCATCGTCAACGACATCGTATTTCTCTTAGCGAACAGCATCATCCACGAAGACGCTGTCGTTATTGTCACACCGATCGTTTCGATCCTGGTCCGGATGCCCATGTATTTCTTGATCATGGCCATTGTCGACAGCCATTGGCGGTTGCTGGAGGAAACTCGGCCTCGGACAAAGGACGTGAAATCGGTCTTGATATCCGCAATGTCGGAAATGAATTATACTACTCGTTTTACATACCCGAGCCTCGACGGAATCAAGAATCTAAGCGGCGCCGAGGAGAAAGAACAAACTAACTACGTCAAAGGATCGTCACCGACGCAAGGAAGTTACAGTATCGCCGAGTTGTTCAGAGGACTGGCCCCCCGTGGTCGGCACGCGTCAGTTGCCACGTCCGAAAGGTCGATCTTCCACGGCAAAAGTTCTCCGGGGACTTCCAGTGGAGGGAAAACTCCGCCGGACTCCGTAACGCTTGATAGTGCGAGTTTAAGATCCTCGCCGCACCGTGTCAATTTTGGGCAGACAAATGACAATGAAAATAAAGAAAAATGAAGATTATGGCGTCGTAGGTGTTTCAAAGTGACTATTCTGGGGGCGATTGAAAAGTGAAAAGGAAGATCGGAAAGGAAGGAGTCTATAGGCTTCTCCAAGACAATATAAGAGAGGCGCCGACTAAAAAAAATGATCAATCTGGAGGCGATTCAGAGGTGAAAGGAAAGTCTTTAATCATTTGGGAAATGAAAAATAGTAATTTTTATATTATTAGGGGCGGTGATTCAATCAATCAGAAAGTGGTCAGGTCAATACGAGTAGTAAAGTAGTACTTAAAATGTGTAGTTGGCGGATGAGTTGCTGCGAAATTGGGAAATTTTCGTTATTTTTTCCTTTTCAGAGTGTTTATATTATAGGCAAATACTTAGGAAGTCGGTTTTATTTTTTTTAATTTTTTTTTTCATAATCGGAACTATTGGTGTTCCCCATTCGGAGTAATCAACCTGCTCTAAAATACCTTGTGCTATTAAATTATCCAATTCCCTTTCTACAGGCTCTTTCAGTACGAACGGAATAGGTCTCGCTCGAATGAACCTTGGTGTGGCACCCTCTTTCAAATCGTGATGTACCTACCTTTATTCTATTGAATTTTCCTAATTTTCCCGAAAAAACGCTCGTTAATTTTTCTTTCAATTGTTTCATCATTTCGTTGTTGTCGAGATAATGTAATTTTGTCTCGGCCGTTGATTTCGACTCAAATTTTGGCGAAACCAATTTTAATCCAAATTTTTCGACCCACTCTCGGCCCGGCCCATTAATGGTGGTCCCTCGGAACTGACAACATATAGCGGCAATTTGCCAAAATTTGGAAGTAAAAAAGTGTTCATTTCTTCAAAAATCAACCGCACATCTGGGACTCCGCTTACCCAATGGCTAGGAGGTCGCCCCACCCTGGGCAGCCGGATAAATTTGATGCTATAAAAAGTTCCCACTACCTACAAATACAAACGTATTAAGATCATTTTTAGGGGCGATCAATGTTTATCCCTCACCACAGCAATCAATTTTTATGACAAATTTGTATCCGGACTGCATGCAGATTGTTCAAGCTTACATCGGCTCATGGGTGCAAAAATGTAATCGAAATGGACTGCAGATGGAGCAGAAGCGTTTGAAAACGCGGCAAATGATTGTACAGTGGTTTAGTATTCCTTCGCTTCAATATTGATTTAAGAAAACTATCCATTTGTGATAGTTATAAGCTCTGGGAATCAGGGGCAGACTCCTATTCCTACCATTTCTCTGAATCTTCCTATGCAAAATTCCAGCCCGTATCTCGTAAGTTTTTCGCAGATTTTCGTCCATCTGATTCCTACTCAACAGAGACAAGATCTTAGAAACTTCATCATCTTTCTGTTGTTCAAGGATTAACCAATTGTCTCCAATAACAGTTAAGTCAATTTGTTTTTGCTCAATTTTTTTTTGAACGACTGCAGGTACATCTTCTATTATCGAATCATTGTTCAAGGGATTCCAAGATAAGAAATCAACGTGAGGCAAAGTCATATGATCGCAGAAATGCCCACCAGCGGTGCACACGGGGAGTTAAATCTTTTTTTTTCTGGGACGACTTCAACGCATTACAATCAGTGACTACGATAAATTTCCGTCCCAACAAATATTGTGAAAAATGCTTTACAGCGTTTACCACTGAGGCGTTTCGAACTCATAGGAATGGTACTTAGCCTCAGTCGAGGACGTGCGCTTGCTAAAGTATTCTACTACACGGAGTCTTCCATCAATCTCATGGAACAGAATGGCACCATAACCTACAGCACTAGCGTCTGTATGCAGTTCTAAAGGGTATTCAGGATTGAAAATTGTCAAAATAGGATCCTCAGTCATCAGCAGAATGACTTTATTTCTAATTGCTTATAATTCTTTGGACCATGGGACGTTTCCTGTTGAACTAGTTAAGCGATAGAGAGGAGCCATAATCTCGGAGAATTTAGGAATAAACTTTCGGAAATATGAAGCAAGGCCAATGAATTGTCAAAGGTCAGTCACTGTTTTAGGAGGCGGAAGGGCCGTAAGTGCTTTTATTTTAAGAGGATTAGCACGCATTTGACCATTATCGATGATAAAGCCCAAGTACAAAACTTGCTGAAGGACGAAGGAGCATTTCGGGAGTTTCAGGGAAAACCCAGCTTTTGTCAGTATGTTCAACACAGTTTCCAGTCGTTCCAACGATTCTTCCACCGTCCTTGCAACTATCAGTAAGTCATCCATAAAAACAATAGCATATTCATGAGCAACAGGTCCTAATGCGTGCATGACAGCATGTTGAAACACCGATGAGGCGTTGCGAAGCCCAAATGGCATGGTCAAATATTCCCATTGACCTTCTGGAGTCACAAAAGCTGTTTTTTCTATAGAGTCTGGATGTACTGGAACCTGATGAAACCCAGAGGCCATATCCAGACAAGAGAAGTACTTTGCTCCACCAAGACGTGCAATCTGATCTGCGATCACTGGTAATGGAAATCTTTCAGGTACTGTATTGGCGTTAAGCTCCCTGTAATCGACGCACATTCTATCAGAACCATCCTTTTTTTTAACAAGAATGATTGGGCTAGCAAATGAAGACCTACTTGGACGAATGATGCCAGCCTCCTCAAGGTCTCGTATTTGCCTACGCACTATTTCGCGTTCAGGAGGTGAGAGACGATAGGGTCGCCTTTGAACAATACGGGAGGGATCAATTAGCCGTATTTCCAATTCGCCTGTCGTGATGGTTGTACGAGGGGTACCATTTGTGAAGTTATCCTTGAATTTGTTCAGAATGGAAATCAGTTGAGGTTTATAGGTGGTAGGAATTTCGGTTTTGATTTCGTCGAAGGACAAGGCCTCTAATTCTGGAATCTTCTCAACAGAAAAACACTTGTTGACTGAATCTATTTGAGACAAAACGCATTTAGTTGGCGAAACATTAACTGAAAACCCAAGTTCCAAAATTTCTCTTCACAACATTATAGGGCTAGACAAAAATTCGTCGGGTAGAATATGAAACAAAATATCCAAAAAAAATCCATTCACTTCAATCCGTGACAAAACCTGAGCAGTGCAAGAAACATTAGTTTTGCCAATACCAGTCAAGACTACTAAACGATCGAATTTTTCCCCATTGAAATCCTTAGCAATACTAGCTTTAATAAGAGAGCATTCAGCACCAGAATCAAATGTGAAGGAATAATATTTACCATTCATGATGAGTTCTCCTGTGGGGTTCACCGTACACAAGTCCACACGCCGTTCGGTTGCAGCTTGACCGCTTTTCCCCATCTTTTTCTGAGGACAATTGACAGCATAATGACCCAAGGACTGGCATGAGAAGCAGACGATGCTATTCTTATCTCCCGGCGGAGGCGGCGGCGGAGCTCTCAAGGGTTGCGTACTTCCACGGTATGATTCATTCCGAGAATTTCCGAAGGTTCGGGAGCCGGAGACAGAGCTGGCAAAAAACTTTTTCGATTTCCACCGTCCACTGCCTGGAGATTTGGCACATTCTTGAGAGAAAATCCAAACTTTTGGCGCTTGAAGTTGGTCGCTTCATTTTCCATCGAGGATGGAGCATAGCGCTTAATCGGCAGTGCTTTCAACTCAAGCAGCAATTTTTCGCGCGTTATAGTCCCCATAGTGAACGCAAGTCGGCGAGCTCTAGAGTCAATTTTGGCGACGTGAGCGAGAACGGTAGATAAAGCGATTTGCTCAGTGGTCATCTCCTTCCAATGTCCCATCAATGTATTTAGAATACGGTTGGCATATTCTGAGACACACTCGTTAATTTTTGGTTCACTGTCCATTAATTTCAAAAGCACAACAGTCGAAGTTTCGATCGAGCCAAAATGCTGGATAAAGAGTTCCCGAAATTGCATCCATGAGATCCCAGGGTAAGCAACCTGAGACAACCATGTCGACGCGCTACCTTTCAGTGCCTTGCTGACAGTAGTGATTAATAATCCTCCCGATAAGGGTTTTTCGCCCATGCACAATTCGACCGTGCTGCACCAGGCTCGAGGATCTGCATCTGCCAAGTCGGGGTTGAAAATAGGCAATACAATTTCCGACGTCACCTTTTGCGCAGATAAAATTTGTTGCATCATTTCTTGGAACGACCGCTGTTGCAACTCGAACAATTCCTTCCATTGAGAATCGGCCGTAATATGAGACAGAGTCGAAGGGCGCGAATTTGTTGACTCACCTCTTGGCAGGCTGCATCCCACTTCTGATGTCGGAGAATCGTTTCCCGATCGCTGCTCAGACACCTCCCACTCGACCATAATAATTATTGGTACGCAAGAGGTTTAATAATATGGAAAAGTAATTAACGAAATTGTAATCGCACAGAACGCAAAACACAATAGTAACCGCCACACAACAACAATGCCCGCTTATCATCCGCCCCCAACCACGTCGTCTTCTCGCTTCCTCTTCTGTCGTGTCGGACATAAGTGTTGGCGTTGATATTTCCCGACATATATATAAATGTTAGAGGTTTTCAAATAATGTTCGTAGCAGTGAGTGAGTGACGCTTGATCCCTTTTTACAGCTGGTTATGAATTTTTGGTTGTCCTTGCTATAACAAAAATCCCATTTTACCAAACTTTGTTTGTATCGATAGGCTCGCACACTGCACTTCCGAATTATTAATCTAATTTATTCGTTTTTCTATTTTTAGGTCTCCTGGCTAGTATTTCAACAGCTGTTGTAGTGTACTAACGTTGCGGCTTTGGTAGGAGTTTCTTGATTTAATAAGTGGTTTCAGCTGTTACTGACTGAAAGTACTGTGGGATCTATGCACACCACCGGTTTTTCTATGGGCGATTACAATTGTTTCATATTGAATAATAAACCAAAAAACACTAATATCATAATAATCATCTAAAAACCATATTTTGTAATTGATACTTACTCGGTTATTAAATTTGGGATTTTGTTTATTTGCAGCGACTATCGACGAGTGGGAGAGGAGGGTGATGCCGGAGCCTAGTTCCCAGGAGGTATCTGACGACTGTGGCTCGAAGAAAGATTGACTCCAGGTGTTAAGGACGAACAAGATGTGCTACAAGATCCTGCTGGCTTTAATGCTGTTACTAGTCTTCATGCAATATTTCTACACCAATATTGGCTCTGGGTAAGTATTCTTAATTTTCCCTGAGAAAATACGTCGTGCATGATATAATATCAGTATACTCGATTGATTCCGTAATCAAACGGTTGATGAACTAAAATGATCTCATGAACCGATAAAATCAACTAAGCCAATTGATCAATCAAATCTATTGACTTGGTCGAATCAATCAGATTAGATCTAATAATTAAAATCGATCAGTGTAAACAAGCAATCCGATCAATCGATCCCCTAACCTCGATTGTAACAACTATGATCAATCAATTGAATCACTAGAACCATAGGCGTCGCGTCGGGGGCGTTCAATTTTTTTATTTTTTTTTTATTGTTATATAACAGAGCGAATCAGATTATTCCAGATTTTTGATTTCTGGTATGTTGTGCCCCCCCCCCCCCCAATTAATTGTCCACGCGATAAGATAAGATAATGTTTATCTATGGTGACGCCTATGACTAGAACTATTCGCGTCAAATAATATATTTATATTGACTGGGAAACTGAAAATGTCTTATACAAAAAATGACCAGATAGCGTGTGTGACCATAGCAAAGAAGATCAGGCATAATTTACTCGCCATTACAAAAAATGACATACCTACCTCTAGCATCAAATTTATCGAATTTTGCGGCCTGCAAAAATCGAAATAATGAAAATATTACATAAGGCGGAGTAAGTTTTGTGGACGTGGGTCATTTTTAGAGCAAGAGGACCCAAAAATACAAATGCAACAAATAAAATAACTATTGATGCGATTCACGAGAAAGTACTGATTGTGACACCAATAATAATGAACAGGCACCCAAACATTTAAGACTTAGAGCGTTCAAATACATTGAGTTTCAGGCCTGAATAATTCAAAATACAAAACACGCACTAGTGACTTATAACATGGAAGTACGGTGATCTTCTCGTCCTGACGATAGTTCAAGACCTCAAAAAAAAGTACTTAAATCAATAATATGACTCCTACAGCCTGTAAAAATCGAACCGAAACCAGTGGTGTGCATAAATCACACAGTACTTCCATGTTTGAGACGGTAACAGGTATAACCAATAATAAAATTCTTCGTTGTTGGGGTTGAGGGGGAGAAAACCAAGGCGACTTGTTCTCCTGTTCTTCATTGTCGGCCTGCCAAGCACTTTCGGCCGTTCGGGCATCATCAGGGCTTCGTAGCACTATCACAAGGTATCCACGGCCACTATCCACAGCACCATCCAAGGTATCCGAGTCCGTGGATTCCTTGTGATGGTGCTACGAAGCCCTGATGATGCCCGAATGGCCGAAAGTGCTTGGCAGGCCGACAATAAAAAACAGGAGAACAAGTCGCCTTGGTTTTCTCCCCCTCAACCACGAAGAACGATCGTTGCGACAAGACAACAACGAAATAATAAAATTAAAATTATTGTACAAAGGCCCCAACAACTCAAATTACAAGAATTTTTCTGGGAGATAGGAGGTTATTTGTTACTCAGACCATAGACAGATGGATGCGAGGACAGACGGACACTCTGACAGACAAACAAATGGATGTACGCAGACACTGGTCAGTTTCAGATAACGCTGAGAGGGGATTTCTAAGGAAAACACCTCTACAGTGGCTCTATCAAGCTCAGGCAGAGTGCAATGTATTGAGGATTTTGTATTTTTTCTGCTTTTGAAACCTTGTTGAATTATTCAAGTATGAACATAAAGACGAAATAATTTCCACTTTTCTATGGGCGATGTTATGATCGAAAATAAACCATTCTCCACAAAACGTTTTCGGCATGTTAGATTAGTTCAAATCAAGATAAAAACCATTTATATTTATTATAGTATTTACAGTATTTATTACAGTATTTATTGAATACTACCTTATACTATGTACAGGGCGCCATTTTTGAAACGGGTAGTACGGCTGAACGGAGGGGATGACGGGGTCGCCAACCTACCCCTCTTGAAGGGTAGGATGAGGAGTTTCAGTAACAATGCCGACCTGGTCCTAGGAGCATCGTGTTTTCGCTGTAGAGCAATTTTTGCGAAATAACGAATCTATCGTTGCATTCAAGCGCGGGAATTACACCAAAAGCCTCTCCACAGTGATAAAGTAACCTTTTTGTGGGGGGTTTCCAAGCTGGGAATCATTGGACCGTATTTTTTTGAAGATGAAAGGGGGCAGGCGATTACGGTGAATTCTGTGCGTTATGGACAAATGATTGAAGAATTCTTGATTCCACAACTCGAACAAAACGAATGCGATACAGAGTCAATGTGGTTTCAGCAACTATTCCATATGAATATCCATCGCAGGCATCAATATCCATGCAGGCCTTACGCACTCTGTTCCCAGGGCATCTCATATCGCGTAAAGGAGACATGGATTGGCCCCCCCACTCGCCGGTTTGTGACTTCTTTTTATGGGGTTATTTGAAAGGGAAAGTGTACACCAATAAACCTCGCACCCTTCAGGAGTTAAATGCTTCCATTGAGACTGAAATTCGAGCAATTCCAACCGATATGCTGGAGCAAGCAATGGGGAATGTGAAGGACCGACTCCAAGAATGCATCGCCCAAAAAGGATGGCATTTGAAGGATATCATTTTTCATAATTGAATTTTTTTCTTAAATAAAATCCCCTTGTTACTGAACATTTTAAAATTTATTTCATCCCGATACCTTCAACATTGACGATTTGACGACTGTTTCAAATTCACAAGGCATAGCTGCGCCACCCTGTACTATACTGTATACTAGACCTTGAGTATTCTAACCATTTTTGTGGCAAAAAAGCATTCTAGATGCAAACAATATTTCAATAACGCAGAATAACGTTATGAGACTTTAACATAAAAATCTATCGTCATTCACCCTCCAAAGAAAACATTATTTCATGATCTCTTAACGTTGAACTGTATTGACTTTAGCCCAATGTGAATATTTCTGATCCAAAAAACCACTGGGTAGCCCGGACTTACGGCGTGTGACCATAGCGGAGAAGATCAGGCGTCATTTCCTCGCCATTACAAATAATATTAAATACCTCTAGCGTCAAATATATTTATTTTTGTAAAAAGCTCAACAAATTTAAAGCTGGTCAAATTTAGTGCCCCCTATAGAGGTAGAATATTGCAAAACCAACTACCAAAGTATCGTTGATTGGTAAAAGTTCAAGGTATGTTTTTTTCAGGTTTGTTCTACAACATCTATATTTCACTAGCCGTAACGACAACGCATCGTCCCTGCATGCTCCTCTTTTCGCTCCGAACGATAACAACGGGGCTTACACAAAAGACGTCAAAAATCTCACAGCTTGGCTCTACCATCAGGTAACGGTGAACTATATAATCTCAAGAAAAGGAAAAGTCTAATGTCTCAGCAATCAATGATCTGCTATTAAACTTCGTCCAGATTAATCCTGAGACGCATCGAGCTCGTTTGAAACCAGTGGTGTGCATAGATTGAACAGTACTCCTACTTCTATAACCAATTATAAAAGCCACTCGTGTGCATAGATCACCGTACTTCCATGATTGAGTCGCTAACAGGTATAACCAATTATAAAATCAATAAACTCGTACGAAGGCCGATACGTTACTTTACAACGATTGATATTGAAAAACTAGCCACGAGACAGAAAAATATGAAAACGCACGAATTAGATTATGCTTCCACGGTATGTGAGTCTAACGCTCCTTTCACATTACACGATTTCGCTCGTGCGGGAAAAAATCGTCCACAATGAGCGTTGTACTGGGGACAGTTCCCGTACGACTGAAGACCGTCTAGTGTGAAAGAGTGCATTTGGTCACGTAGGACACTGAGCTCGAGGACGATACGGTAGCCGTGCGGTTCTAGTGGCACTGAACGGCTGCAATACGATTAAAAAACGTGCCCGTGTTCTAATCGGCCAATGTGAAAGGTCTCGTGCTCTTCAACAGTCGATCGAGAAAAATTGCCCGGACGATTTTTTCCCGCACGAGCGAAATCGTGTAATGTGAAAGGAGCGTAACGATACAAGCCAAGTTTTGTATAATGAGATCATTTTTACAGCAACGACCCCTAAAAATGTGTCACCAGCCCTCAAGTGTAATTCACATTATTTTTTTCGGTATGTGTTGTCCGCTGGCGTTCAGCTCCTGTACGTCCGATCGGGTTACTTTTTTTTTGAAAGGGTTACTGTCCAGGTAGGTCCCATAATTTTTTCAATTGAGTCCATCCAGTAGTTACGTCCCCAGACGCGGAGAAACGCCGGAAAACATGATTTTGGCGAAAAAAGAAAGTTTTGACTTTGCAAGCTTAAAACTTCTAGAATAATTGCTCGATTGTTTTGTTTCTGGTGTCATTTTGTTCATAATTTATCTGCCTATGAGGGCCTAGCTCCAATTTTTCCTTCGGCATGCTCATATGGCGCGTAGAGAAGAAAGTGTAACAAAAAACGTGATGCCGATTTTCACTGTTTTGAGCACCGTTCCCAACCACGTCGAGAAAAAAAATATGATCACTATTGCACTTCAAAGCACATATATAGAGCTTTCCAACGATGGTAAAAAATCAAGTTTAGGTGGCATAATAAGGGAGCAATCGATGTTTTAATGGACCTATGTTTGAGACCTCATAACTTCCAAACGAAAACTGTTTTTCCATAGTTTTTAAACTTAAATTGTTCAAATTTGAGTCTAGTTTACGTGATCCAAATTTGGTATTGATTGGACTAAAAGTATACTTTTTAGGCCGTATTTCTAAAAAATTTGTTTCAAAATCACGTTTTTTGGACTATTTATGATTGTAGAAAAAAACTTACGTTAGTCATAGCATTCTCGATGATTTGAATTCAGCGTTAAATTTTCAATAAATAACATGGTTTAGAATGCCAAATAACTTCATTTTAATGCACAAACGTTTGGCGAATTTCTGAAATTTGGTTCGGATTCTCTCATTTAGTGTGAATGCGGATACGCTTCAGGAAATCATCACTCTATTATCGTTTGAGAAATAAAGAACGAGTGAATTGGTGCAATTCAGGAACCAGCAATGGTGTAGGCAATTATTTGAGTTTTGTAAGGTGGATCAATGGGATGAAAGCATCCGGTATGTTGACCAAGAGACCCAAATCAGTGGATGGATTATTCCAAACGTTCAAACTCACTCACAATCAACATAATAACATTTAGGAAATTTAGCAAACTTTAGGAAACATTTAGGAGAAAGTAGTTAGGTAATTATTATACTTTAGAACTTCAACGTTCAACTGACTTATGAATTGAGTTTGGACGGTTGGTAGTAAGATTCGACATGGGGTTGAGGTGGAGACATTGATTGCGACGTTATCTCATATTATTTTGTTTTTATATTTCTTCTAGCGCTTTCACTGCTCTGGGCCTCTTCAGAAATGCCCCATGTCGAATCTAATGGATACGCGACAAACCACAACGGTTGGTAGTAAGTGACAAGAACACAATAATGAAAGCTTGGGAAAATTCTGTGAAGAGAGCTGTCCATGATTGTAAGTCACTAAAAAAAGAAAAATAAAAAAACTTTAAAAAATAAAATAAAACCGACTCAAAAACTTTGTCTATAAAATACGCTCTGAAAAGGAAAAAATAACAAAAATGTCCCAACTTCGCAGCAACTCATACGCCAACTACACATTTTAAGGACTACTTTACTACTCGTATTGACCTGACCACTTCCTGATTGATTGGATCACCTTCCCTAATAATATAAAAATTACTATTTCTCATTTCCCTAATGATTAAAAGATTTTACTTCCACCTCTGAATCGCCTCCAGATTGATCATCTTTTGGAGTCGGCGCCTCTCTGGCAAAATGACTACCCGATGGTTACAAATAAATATGAATTTACGATAAATTAGTAGGTGCCAGGTAACAAGTCTGGGTCTGGACGTGAAGATTCTTAGAGAAATCTGAAATGGTTTTTAGGAAAAGGCGTGAATAGTCATCTTCAAATCGATTTTGTTAATAATCAGTTCTCATAAATGCTGATTTGCTCTGTTCCAGAATCGTGAAAACTCATGATGTTTATATTCTTACTAATTCGGAATCTATAGGCTTCTCCAATACAATATAAGAGAGGCGCCGACTCCAAAAGATGATCAATCTGGAGGCAATTCAGAGGTGAAAGGAAAATCTTTTAATCATTAGGGAAATGAGAAATAGTAATTTTTATATTATTAGGGGAGGTGATCCAATCAATCAGGAAGTGGTCAGGTCAATACGAGTAGTAAAGTAGTCCTTAAAATGTGTAGTTGGCGAGTGAGTTGCTGCGAAGTTAGGACATTTTTGTTATTTTTTCCTTTTCAGAGTGAATTTTATAGACAAAGTTTTTGAAGGCGGTTTTATTTTTTTTTTTTTTAAGTTATTTTTTTTATTTTTTGTTTGAAAGGCGTATACTATCCAGGTAGGTCCCATAATGTTTTTAATTGAGTCGATCCAGTAGTTACGTCCCCAGATCCGGAGAAATACCGGAAAACTTGATTTTTGCGAAAACAGCAAGTTTTGACTTTGTGAGCTCCAACTAGTTTTTTTATTCTAGAAGTTAAAAGCTCGTCAAATCACGTTTTCTGGCATTTCTCCGGACCTGGGGATGTAACTACTGCATGGATTCAATTAAAATTGGTTTATGTGACCAACCTGGATAGTAACCCCTTAAAACAAAGAAAAAAGTAACCAGTTTGGACGTCCAGGAGCTGAATGCCAGCGGACAACACTTAGAAAAAACCCGCAAGTCAACCATAGAATCCTCCTCTTGAAGTCGGTCCCCTTCAAGCGTTTTGATGCGAAAGAGCGACGACTTGTTTACGTACGTAACGAGCGAGAGATCCCAACGTGAACAAATGGATTGGGAGCGCGTGCGACCTCTACCAAAATGAGGCGACGAGCGACGGAATCCGATTTCGATGGGACATATTTATTCTTAAACTCTTTCTTTGGAATGATGGGAAACAAGGGTGGCGAAATAAATGGTAAAGCAGCACCAAAGCGATTAATCGTGTAGTAGGCAAAATGAGGATGAACTTCCTGAACAGTGAAGAGGGATGAAAGTCGGATGATGGTGCAGTCATGTGATACTTTTCTCTCGCGAAAGCGTCGACGTAATGCCCCGAGGAGCAGAGTTAAGGGAACGAAAATGAATTGGAAGCAAATAAATGGTTAACTTTTTCATTTTAGCGGGTTCTGGTGTTTAGCTTTGATTTTTTTCGTATGCAGAACGGTTTGCTACGGATTGTAACGATTCAGTGAGGACAAGACGGGTTTCCTCCCAGTCTCCGACAATGTAAGACAACCTTATCGAAATGGAAGAGAAATAAGTAGGTACCTACCCGTTGGGTACAATATCTTTTTGTTCATTCCTGACGTGTCACTCTTGTAAAACTAAGAGCTAAAACATAAATCTACGTGATATTGATAGTTTCTACGTGATGATTTCGACGAATGGGATTTTGATTTTTAGACGCAATGATCGAGACCCCAAGCCTTTCGTGTGCCTCTCCTTCCATCACGTATCTCTTTGTCATTCTATGAGGGAGGGACCCTCAATTTTCAGACGGAATGAAGACAAAACCCCAAAAGCTCGTGTTTGTGACGCCAGAAAAGAGGTGAGTTCATACGAATATCACCTTTACTCAGGCAGTTTCCTTTTATTTGTCTAACGGTTCATTGGGGTCTTGATATTTTTCCTCTTCCTAAACGTTGAATGGGACGAATAATGACCAACAGACAAAATATTTTCCAACGTCACTGGACGGTGGAATGATTGAAAATAAATCCACCTTTATTTCCCGCAATCCGTTTTTGTCATATTTTCGTTTATTATGTTCGGATCTTATAATGATATCATATTTCATTTATGTATATCAATTGAGCATTTTTACATAGGTAATAATTTTTATATTATACCTTAACAGTTACATGAAATCAAGCGTAATCCCTCGCGGCTATCAAACATTCGACCTTAAGTGATCAAATAATTTTATTGACTTTCGCTACCGTTAAAATTCAGAATACAAACAATAATTGGATGGTCCTGAAATACCTTATGTGACCCTAACGATAAAAACCAGATGTCATTCAACGGCCTTTGAAAACATTTCACGACCTTAAACGTTCATAGATGTTGAACTTCTGTGGGCTGTGAATATTCTTAAATTCAAACTTGGTGGATAGCACGGATGTGCGTTGTGTGACCCTTGGGATGAAAGTCAGGCGTTATTCACTTGCCATTACAAATTTGGTTAGACCTTTAGCGTCAAATATTTGCAACCTGTAAATCAATAACCTGTCAATAAACCGCATACGGTGGAAGTACGGTGTGTGATCAAAACGATACAAAACAAGCTTTGTGAAAGTCGGTCATTTTTATAACAAAGAGACGAAAACCTGAAGGGCTAAATTAAAATAAATAATGATGGCGCGATTCATGAGGCAGTACTGTGCAACACAAATATTAAAATCAAGCAACATTCACCTGACATGAAGAAAGATTCAAGTTCCCCACCGTTCAAATTGATTCATTCTAGCGGTCTGTAAAAATCAAGATTTAGTCAATATGCGATTTTTTTTTAAAAAGTCTTAAAAATTATTTGCCAATAAAAAAATCTGAAAAGGAAAAAATCACAAAATGGCCCAACTTCAGAGCAACTCATTCCCCAACTACACATTTAAGGACTTTTTACTATTCGTATTGACGTGACCACTTCTTGGTTGATCGGACTACCTCCATAGATAATATAAAAAAATAATTATTTCTCATTTCCCATTTAATAGTTTCCCAGTTTTCTTTTCATCCTTCAATTGCCTGCAGAATGGTCACTTTTTGGAGTCGGCGCCTCCAAGAGTAAGTGGCAAGAATAAAATTGTTGTGAGTTTTAATGATACTTGAACAGAACAAGTCAACATTCATGAGAGCCGTTTTTAACAAGATCAATTTGACGATGAATATTTACGCCTTTTCCTAAAAACCATTTCACATTTGCCTATGGAACTTCTACTGCTACTTCTCCCATTAATTTATTGGACATTCAAATTTATTTGTAACCATCACCGCAGTGTAATCACCCGGTAGTCATCTTGCCAGAGAGGGGCCGACTCCAAAGAGTGACCATTTTGGAGGCGATGAGGTGTTCCAATCAATCACGAAGTGTACTGGGTTGGTGAGGGGGAGAAGAACCAGGCGACATGTTCTCCGATTTTTTTATTTACTGGCCGAGTACGTTCGCCTGGCGAGAACATGTCGCCTGGTTCTTCTCCCCCTCACCAACCCAGTACAATGAGAGATGCGACGACTCAACTAAGAATCACGAAGCGGTAAATAGTATGCACATATACAATCAAAGTAGTAAAGTAGTCCTTAAAATGTGTAGTTGGTGGGTGAGTTGCTCCGAAATTGGGACATTTTTGTAATTTTTTCATTTTTATTTTTTTTTATAGGCAAAAAATTTTGAAGTCGGTTTTATTTATTTATTTAATTTTTTTTTAAATATTTTTCTCTTTTTAGTGTCATACAAAACTAGACATAATTATCTCTTCATCTATTTTCTATTTTTAACTATTTTGAGCACTGAAGTTCTGACCTGCAATGATTACCCTTTTATGTTATTATGTAATTTAGCAGTGAGGTTGAATGTCTGGAATAGTCCATTCCTAAATTAGACCCTTGGTCAACATATCGGTTGTATTGATCCACCTTGAAATTGACCATAACTTTAAAAACTCATATAATTTATTTCACTATTGTTGGTTATTGAATTGCAAAAATCGGCTCGTTTTATATTTTCTCGAGTGATTAAAGAGTTTAGATTTTCTCAAGCCCATACGCAGTTAGCAATATGAAACAATAGCAAACAGCTTCTCAAACGTCCTGAGAATGCAAAATGAGAGAATCTGAACAAAATTTCAAAAATTCTCCAAACATTTGTGCATTATCATGAAATTATTTGGCCCTCAAAACCATGCTATTTGTTTATAGTGTAACGCTGAATTCAATTCTTTTGTCGAAAATGCACTGGCTCATGTATTTATTTTTCTAAAACCATAAATATTACGAAAAACGTGATTTCGAAACAATTTTTTTTTAGAAATACGGCCTAAAATGTATATTTAGTCCAATCAATACCACACTTTTGTCTCTCAAACTAGACTCAAATTAAAACTTGCTCTTGCTGACTACTTTCAACTACAAGGGTGTTCATTTTTTTTCTCGACGTGGTTGGGAATGGTGCTCGAAAAACCTCAAAAATATGAAAATCTGCATCACGTTTTTAGTTAGTTTTTCTTCTCTACACGTCATACCGAACGAAAATTGGAGCTTGGTCCTGAAAGGCAGATAAATTATTAACAAAATGACATCAAAAACCAAACAATCGAGCAATTTTTCTAGAAGTTATAAGCTCACGAAGTGAAAACTTGCTGTTTTCGCGAAAATCACCTTTTCCGGCATTCCTCCGGATCTGGCGTAACTACTGGTTAAATCGAATTAAAAAATTGGAGGGGGACCTACCTAGATAGCTACCCAGTCAAACAAGCATACATTGGAAAAAAAAAACATCAAATTTTGAAGGGGAGTTGGACATTTTTTCATGGGCGATTACAATGGTATATTATTAATAATAAACCAAAAAGAACTGGCAAGTCAACAATAGTAACCTTCTCCTTTTGAAGTCGGTTAATTAGCTGCTTCTAGATTTAGGATAACACTCATTACTTCCGAGATATAACCGTTTGAAGAACCGGCCATAAGGGTAAATTTTTGAATCGTTGAGGTCTTGAAATGATCTTTTAGGCGATCAGATGGCTCACGCACACCGCACTTCCACCGTATGCGCCGTGTTTTTTTTTTGTCATTTTTTTAATCAAATATTGACGGTTTTGGTATTTTTGCTCTCCATTTTCGGGCCTCTTGGCTAGTTCTACAATAACACTTGTAGTTCGAAGAACGTTACGAGCTTTGTATGAACTCATATGGGTTCGACTTAATAATAATAAATTGGTACATTTTACCGACTCAAACATGTTACTGTGTTATGCCCTCGAATGGTTTACATGCTAATAATTTGTTACGGTATAAAATTAGCTTGAAACATGAGCATTATTCACGTTTGTCAAGATTCTTTACTGGCTTTTATTTATTAATTTACCGTGGTAATATTTTTTCAGATTACTACACTAAACTCTGGCCAAGGGCTGCCGCTTTGTCCACTTGTACCTCCCAATCTAAGTAAATAATTTCATTTTCAAAGTATTTTTAGTGAAATTTCGCAGAATATGTGGCTATTTGGCTCATTCTAAAAATTGACCGTTAAATTTCGAATTGATAACAAAAAAAAAAATCCGTTTCATGCATTAGGGAACTTAATTCTAGATTTTTAAATAGGTATAGCTTGTGTCCTCGAAATTTTCCACAATTTTGGAAGGGGAGGGGAGTTAAAAATTTTGGTCTAAAACGTAGATTTTTTTCACCGATCAAGTTTTTTGCTTGAATAATAATGGTTCCCGAGTTATCATAGCTTCTATGTCGAATTTTCGATGTTTGGAGAAATTTGGCTGGTTTTGAAACTAGCCGAATTTGTTTCGCGGTTTTCGAGTTATTGCAGTATTTATTGAGATTTTTCTATAAGAATTTTTTAAATAAGAGCAATTCATGTCTTCCCTGACAGAATATTTGTTGCCACAAGTGAATACCCGAATTCGTCGCCTGGTTTATATTTTCTCACCCGGGAACTGATAAGCATTTCGATTTAAAAATAAAAATACTGTTCTCAAATAGCATAAAATTTCCTAAAAACAGTAGTACGTGGAGTAAATTTGAGGGCTCACCAAAAATTGACGGATCAAAACCAATAGATGTAAGCAAACGCCTGAAATAAGTAAATATTTATGTATTACGTACAAAGTTCTGTAAAATATAATTGAACTTTGATTCATTGAACGCAATAAATTACGTGATTGCTGGAGTGAGGAGGAAATGAACTTGGCGACTCTTTCTCCATTTCTTTATTGGCCGTGATCTTTCGCCCATTCGGGCATCTATGGGGCTATAATTAATTATGTTTATCAGGTACCTCCGACCTGAAGGTCTTCCTGAAGGTTGTAGGTACCTGATGAACCTATGCAGCCCGGAAGGTGCCCGAATGGGCAAAAGAATAGGCCAATAGAGAAAAGAATAGAGAAAGAGTTAAATTACGTTATGGAGCTTCAAAATTGAATAATGAGTTTATAACTTGGAGGATTTCCCCGTCACTGATCGGAAGGCTACCTGTAAAATCGTACGTACTTGAAACGCGCAAACGCGTACCAGTTCGGTCTAAGATAATGTACACGGACGTAGATGAACAAAACGTTCTGAACTGAATATATTGAACTTTCAATTATGGATTAACAACGGCTTGAAATACAGAGCTACTGGACAGAACATTAACGCCAAGATGGCTACACGAGACTGTCCGTGTCCGAGTGTCCGTGTCCGAACCTCACTCTATGGCCCGAACCGACCCGAACCGAAACCGAACCGACCCGAACCGAAACCGAACCGACCCGAACCGAAACCGAACCGACCCGAACCGAAACCGAACCGACCCGAACCGAAACCGAACCGACCCGAACCGAAACCGAACCGACCCGAACCGAAACCGTCCCGACTCGGCCTCGGCTTAACCCAGTACTGCCACTCCCCGGACGCAGGGTTGCCCATCGGAACTCGGTGGTAGGCCAGGAGCAGGACTTGTCCAATAGTACTAAATCATGATATATATAATTAAGTACAAAAATTCACTATGCATAAGACCGTTCGTCCGAACCTATAATAATTTCCCATCATAGATCTTAGCATATTAGCGTACGTTCACATTTCCTGAGCACAGAGGTAAAAGAGACAACTCGTTCAGTACGTGCAGCGATCAGAGTGGCGTACATGTTGGTCGGGACCGACACTACCTTTCGGATTTATGATTTAGTTGGCGTGATGGGAGCTTATAAAGATGGAGGCCTTCTTTCCAATTTGGAACAGCAGATCGGAAAAGGCCTTCTACCAGGCGGCCAATGGAGGCCCACTGATTGCAGAGCCAGGGATCGGGTGGCCATTATCATTCCATACAGGTATGTTTAACAGTAAGTTCAAAATGGAAATGTGAATAATATATTCACGCAGGACCTAAGTTAGTAGTGAAGGTAGTTAATATAATATGCAAACGTAATTTGGTAGTACCTGGTTCTTTAGAGAAGTACAGAGTGGGGCACGGGAACTTCCCGCATTTCAAAAAGTTGTTAAAAAAACAAATCGAGATAATAAAAAATAATTGATACATCAAAAAGATGATGTCATGTAGATTTTTTTGAAACGTTTTATGAATAATATCGTCCAAATGATGGCCTTGCTGAGCAATACAGATATTAAGCCTTTCATGGAAAATTTCACTTGACTTTCTCAAGTGTAGTGGAGGTAATCTGGGTGATTTCATACTCGATTGCGGTTTTGATGTCTTCCAAAGTCCTTGGACGATATTCGAAAACCTCGGCCTTGAGATTAGGGATGGGAAATCGACAATAAGATATCGATATATCGGTGGCCGACAGTCAAGGTGACTAGAACACATTTAAGGGGTATTCATGGTCGGTGTCGAGAGATCGAGATGTCGAGAAATCGAGAAGTCGAGAACCGCGCGTACCATGAAGATCCTCCCAGTGAAGCCCGTGTCGAGATCGAGAAATGGACTCATCTATTAAGGCCTCCATGACCGAATACAAACCAATTGAATTTGGTTTCTGCTATTCGGTGACAATTCCATCCGTTTTCGGTAACACAAATCATGAACATCACGAACGATAAAAATAAAATAACGGATAAAAATCGGAACCTGAAGAAAGATTTGTCGAATAGCCGTCGTTTCGCGTTGTTGTTTACATCGACATTTGGCGGGAACGCCGAATCCGAAAGAATTTAGTTTTTGCCTGTTAGGTGACAATTTCCATTATTTTTTGGTTACACAAAACTCACGAACGCGAAATAACGGATAAAAATCGGAATCTGAGGAAAGATTTATCGAATAGCCGTCGTTTCGCGTTGTTGTTTACATCGAATTTGGCGGGAACGCCGAATCTCGACTTCTCGACGGATTTCTCGACGCTTTTTTGGATCGAATTCGATTTCTCGATCGAGATGTGAAATGGCGTACTGCGCATGTCCGGTCGAGAAAATTTCCATGGCAACCTTATCAATCTCGACTTTCTCGACGTCTCGACACCGACCATGAATACCCCTTTAGTCACCTAGGCCGACAGTATCAGTGCCTAATATCGATACTCGATATATATCGGGAATTAAATATCGATACTTTCCACTCCCAATAGTATCGGTTCAATAATATCGATATTTTTTCGATAGTTTCAAGTCAACATAGATGTGTAATAGAATAAATAACTAAATAATGTGGGTTAAAATGATAGAATAAATACATTATTCATAATTTAATTTCTAAAATTCAGTTTCAAAGATGTAGGAAAAAAAATTTTCATAAGAAAAGTTGTTCAAGAACAGTTTGTAAAAATAGTAATTTAGAAATTAGCTTATGTTATAAGGAATGAAAATGAACTAATGAACACGGAAAAGTACAAAGTACACTGATAAAAAAAAAAAACGTTGATAACATCCATCCATGAAGTTACCACCATGCGTTGTTGTTGTTGAAGATTACTTCTTCATCATCTGTTCGCAATCACTCATTTCTCATTGAAGTCAGAAATTTGTAACAGAATGATGCGACCTACTTATCGGACCTATATCGGACTGAAAAAAATATCGGCAAAAACCTTCGTTACTAGACTATCGACAGTCGATATAATATATCGACCAATTAACTATCGATGGGAAAATATCGCTATTTCGATACTATCGACTCGATGGCCATCCCTAGATCAGGGATGCAATATCGGAAGAAAACT
Organism: Tupiocoris notatus; assembly: GCA_037159825.1. Classification (NCBI taxonomy): domain Eukaryota; kingdom Metazoa; phylum Arthropoda; class Insecta; order Hemiptera; family Miridae; genus Tupiocoris; species Tupiocoris notatus. Next base: position 108,739 of record JASJUZ010000107.1, read on the forward strand.
ATCGATAATCATTATCGTACTGGGTTGGTGAGGGGGAGAAGAACTAGGCGACATGTTCTCCGATTTTTTATTTACTGGCCGAGTACTTTCGCCCCTTCGGGCATCCTCAGGGCGATGTGGAACCATAGGTTACCACAGCCATATTATGACCAAGAAGATAATCATTATCGCCGATATATCGGTGGGCCACTATCGATAGGACTGATATATCGGAGAAAAATTATCGATATATCGGTACTATAAATTAATTTACAATTAAAAACATTTTATTTATGTACTTACCTACGTGAACCAAAAATGTAATAAAATCTAAAATTGTGGTACCCACTTAGCTCCTCACCTTTTACACTCAGAGGATGGATCAAAATTTTACCCTTCAGTCGGTTCCCATCTTGAGTTAGGATTTATCGTACTTCGTACTTCCCGCAGAGAGCTTCTTGTGGTCACATCTAAGGCCAAGGAGGATGAAACTTGAAAGAGATACGTGTATCTCTTTTAATCCCCTTGGGCACAGTCAATTTTACAAGTTTAAGAAGACAAAAATTTGAAGAAAAACGACAAATGGTGAAACCGATAATATCGGCTGGAAACGATCGATAATCGATAATTATCGGTAGAGCTGCCACCGATATAAAATATCGATAATCGTAATAAAGTTATCGATAGTCTCAAAATATCGATAATCGGATTGCATCCCTACCCTAGATCCGTACTTGAGATAAAAATCACAGGGGCTTGAAAAGTGGGAATGCGGGGGCGATATGAATAATATTATCATATAATCATTCTGAATAATATTATGATCTGAATGGACTCATGCAAGGAGACCACCTGCCCGGGGAACATCTCCTGAAGAATAGACCGTGAACGACTGGCTGTGTGTGCTGTAGCACCATCTTGTTGGAATTGGAACCAAAACCTCTCACCTTCATGTTCCTCACGGCAGAGGGCAGACGACAAACTGTGGCTTGTACGGAACGCCCTGAAAGTGGCAGTCAGTGTTGCCAGACCTCCCCTTTTTGGGGGAAAACTCCCCCAAAATGATGAAAAAAGAACTCGTTCCCCTTTTCCCCCAATCCTCCCCCATTTTCGTTTTTTGCTTCCCTTTTTCCCTTTTTTCTCTGAAAATGTTAAAAAACGAAATTTCAGGAAAAAGCTTTTTTCCCACACCCGCACAAAGGAGGGATTTCTATAGTCGTCTACCCGTCTTTGCCTTTCTGTGATCATGTTTCCATCTCCGTGCAGCCGTGCTCTATCACCGTGCACTTTGCCCGCTGTATTATATACTCCAGCTGATGATGAACTTTATCCGTGGCCCGTTCGCTCTCCGTCAGGTCTATGCTTCTCTCGTTTTTAAAAATTTTATTGTGTGTTTGCTAAACGGATCGATCGTCGCTTATTATTCTCTTCAACGAATCGTCGCTTATTTTTCTCTTCAACGAATCGTCGCTGTCAACGTAATAAAAACAAAAAAAAGAAACAAAATTGTGACTGAAACCATAAATGGGTGCCTGTTGGCAAAGCAGGGAGCTAAAAAGGTTGGAAACTGCGTTAACTTTGAGCCCAATGCTAAAATGATGGATCTCATGACGGCTGACAACCTATTCTCTTCGAAGACCCCGGACACTGCTGACAGTGATTCTGATGATGACATTTCGTTGTAAGCTTCTTACCTAAGTTGTGTTGGGATAAAAAATGTATCCGTTTTTAGTTTCCTAGCCACATTGTGTTTTGATTGTTCCTAACAATAATTCAGAGCTACATTGTTTGCAATTAATAAGTTTATAAATTTAATGTTGAAAATAAAGCGTTACCTATTTGTTTTAGGTTCATGTTAAATAAAGCGTGTCCTAGTCATTTTGTGTTTAGGTTTTTGATTCCTAAAAAATTAAAATCTGAAAATTCAAGCTTTAAGCCAAATTTCATGAAAATTTTTCATCATGAGTTGTTTTTTATGGCTTTTTAGCTACCACAATACATCCCCCAAAGCTCCCCCTTTTGGTGAAAAAAATTCCCTTTTTTTTGTCTTAAAATGCCCTATTTTCCCCTTTTTCTTGTCGAGGATTCCCCCAAACATCCACTTCGGACCTGGCAACACTGGTGGCAGTTACAGATTCGCCACTTTCGAAAAAGTCTCGATTATGAACGCTCGTTGCTCTCCTGACCATGGCATGGTGACAGTGCGACTGAAAGCTGCATCACTCAGCAGTTTTTTGAAATGCGGGAGGTTCCTGTGCCCCACCCAGGAATCTGGATGAGCATGTAACGAATATCAAAACCTACCAATATTGTGAGTAAGATCCATAGCCTGACTCAATAAATACCAGAATAAAATTCAGTCTAACCCCCCTCAAGATTCGGTGTTTTACGTTTCAAGGTATGTAGAAACCAAATTTAAAAAAAAACCTATTTATTTGCCGGCAGCGTTTTTTTTTTAGGAAAGTGTACTGCTGCATACTTGTAATTTTCACTAAAAATCATTATTGGTCTACCAACAGTAGTTCAGTGATTTCATTCATCGAATTTTAACACGTTTCTCTTTGCAGGGACAGAACTGAGCATCTTTCCAAGTTCCTAGCAAACATGCATCCCTTCCTTCAAAGACAGCTTTTAGACTATGGTGTTTTTGTGATCGAGCAGTACGGTACGTAAATTATACTACAACTAGCTGCAATGCCCATTGTGGTAAATACAACAGGTGCTAGATCAATAGTCAAAACAATATAATAGAAATATCGCAGTAGTTAGAAAATGTAGAATTTCTTGTTCTCGGAATGGAATTCCCGTTGGTCAATCATTCACAGAACTGGAATTGTTTTCTCAAATTCATCACCGTTATAATTATTTTCTCTGTGTTGTAATTCATGACGTGATGAAACATAATTTGAAGGTTCGCTTGGTTGTCGTCGCATTTATTGTAGTAGAGGGGTTGTGAGGGAGAGAAAAACCAGGCAACTTATTCTCCAGATTTTTAATGGCTGGCCGAGCACTTTTGCCCATTCGGGCATCTTCAGGGCGACGTGGAACTATGAGGTCCACAGCCATGAGGCTGTGGACCTGAGGCTGTGTACCTCATGGTTCCACGTCACCCTAAAGATGCCCGAATGGGCGAAAGTGCTCGGCCAGCCATTAAAAATCTGGAGAAAAGTTGCCTGGTTTCTCTCCCCCTCACAACCCCTCTACTATAATTTGAAGGTGTTCAGAACTGAAAATGAATACATTTATGATTTTCTGAAAACGAATTTTCTCCAAAAACAGTAACCAATTGACCCGTTGAATTTTTTTTTGTTGACCTATTGACTGTGGACAATGTGTTAGCTGAGTGAGGTTAGCGTCATAATTCATGACCTCATGGAACATAGTTTGAAGTTGTGCAGAACTGCAAATGAATACACTAATTATTTTCGAAAACAGTAACCTATTGACCCGATGAAAATCATCGTTTATCGACCAATCAACTGCAGGTAATGCGTGAGCTGTACATGGGTGAGGTTAGCTTCACATTAGTGATATGCAGCTCTGAATATTGTTGTTTTCTAAGTTCCATGACGTGATCATTAATTATAACAAGATGAATGTACAGCTTTTCTCAGTCCCTAGCAACTGTTCCTGAGGAAGATCACAGAGTTAGCCAATCAAATCCGATTTACACCGCAGAAATTTAAAAGCGTTTCTTGAACCTTGATCACTCGGGGATTGGCTAATCATGCCGTCAAAGCTGTTATTATCGTGTCTACGAAAAAATTCATACAGTGCTGCCAAGTTTCCAAAATTTGTTCACATCTTCGACCTAACCGAATTGACTCCTTTTTAAAAACTTTTCTTTTCACACACGATGTAATTTCAAGATAGAAATTTGGTTCTTTGCTGGAATATAATTTTTTCCAAGGCTCATTCGTTAGTCAGCCTGATCAGAGCAGTGGTTGTGTTGAAAAGACCAATAAATTAATTTACCTGAAAAAATCGAGCTTTTTCTATAATTATTTCAATTTAGTACATATTCCTTTATGGAAGTAAAAAGAGCCCGATTTATAGCTTTTGCAGTGAACTTGCAGCAGTTCAACAATAATCTACTAAAAGCGTCAACTGATATTATTGCTTAGCACCCGATGACTTTAGGGAATGCTTCTTTGTAGCTACCAAACGATTGCCGCTTGCCGAGCGCAGATCTGTCAACGCGATGAAATATTTAACGAAAGTATTCAAATGCGTTTGCATCTGTGGCAAAAACCACCCTCACCTCAAAATTTTGGCTGCCCATCAGACGGCAGAACGCATCAACTCAAAATGTATTAGACGGAGGAGTGTGGTGTACACTGCTTAATTATAGTATTATCGTCTTCTGAAATCCCAGCACATAGAGGGTACTACGGTGGTATTTTTCAATATTGTTTCCATATTGCCCTATTTCTTGATAAGCAATTGAGCAATTGATAGGTGGGTTCACTGACTTGGAGAAAAAGTGGGAATTTGTCAATGTTTCAGGTAACGAAGTGTTCAATCGTGCTATGCTGCTCAACGTCGGATTCGTTGAAGCGTTGTCGCTTCGTGAGTTTGACTGTTTCATCTTCCACGATGTTGACCTGCTGCCGGAAGATGACAGGAATCTGTACACATGTCCTGATCAGCCAAGGCACATGTCAGCCGCTGTTGACGTTTTCAGCTACAGGTAACCGTTTAACTATCTATTATCCTACAAACCAGTACTTAGAACTTCCTCAGTACTTACATGTTCAAGTCCACTGGCAAGTTATTATGAAATCCAGAAACTTATTCAAAGGCCGAAACTTTAGTAAACACAATATTGTTACAGGAAAACTAAAAACAGTATGTATGTGAGCCTAACAATACAAGGGCTGGTTTCTTGAACCACTGCAAATCACTTGCACTCTGCTTTACTCTAAAAAAGTCCAATCACACCTCAGAGTTCCTTGAGGCTACCATGGAAATTTTTCTACTGACAACACTAGCTTGTTGTGTAAAATTATTTACCAACGTACCAATAAGCAGTCTTGTCAAGGTGCTAATTGTGGTTTCTTGGCCGGTTACAGTCAAGGCAAACTAACCCATGATCAATAGCTAACAGAGGTTTGTAAAACACGTATTCCAAGATGTTGTCATCTAAAACCGTTGTCAAAGCTAATTGAGATTTGAGATAAGACGTGATTGAATTTCGGAGAGCTAACACACAGTACTTCCAAGGATTAATGTATTCGTCCATGTCGTTTATCGTGATTTTCGCAAACCATAAGAGTCAATATTTTCGATATGTCAGTCATGAAAAGTTCATCATGTCAAGTAGATGGCGTTTAATTTTTATCTTTGGCTTACACACACACCGTACTTCAATGTAATGAGCTTTTTCGTTGGTATGTTCTATTGTCTGCCAAAAGCAATGTATTTGAATACTTGAGGTTGTAAAATGTTCGTAAGGACTAGGGAATGGCGTCTGATTCCTCTTCTGGACTTGTTATACGTTTTTGATTGTCCTTGCCATGAAAATGATACTATTTTACAAAACTTAGCGGGTCGTTATGTTCACATACTGCACTTCCGCATCATTTCTTTAATTTGCGCGTTTTTCTATTTTTTTGTGTCTCCTGGCTAGCTTTACGAACGTTGCGGCCATCGAATCAGTTTCTTAATATTATAATTGGTAATACCAACTCAAACACGGAGGTGTGATATATGCACACCTCTGGTTTCAGAAATACTGCCCACAAAGTATTTAAAAGTAGAATTGCTCCCACATTATGATAGAATTAAGTTTATCACACCGTTGGAAAGCTCTTGAAGAGTAATTTCAATTTCATGAATTATGATATTTTTTTGTTGGCGTAATTAAGAATACTGTTATAAAAAAAATTCAAAAACGCAAAAACTTGAATGTCCGTTTTGGGTTTTTCTTTCTAGTTTCTTTCCGTATATGAATTCCGAACTAAAAGTTATGGTAAGACCTCATAGGCAGGTATGGATTATGAACAAAGTAACGTCAGAGATAATAAAAGAGAGCAATTATTCTAAACTTTTTAAGTTTGCCAAATCAAAGTTGCTTTTTTCGCGAAAACTACCTTGACTAATCATTATGATGCATATATTTTGGAGGCTCTGCATATTATCCAAAATCCAATAACGGATAATTTTGCACGCATTCACTCAGAGAGCATTTTCTGAAAATTTCATCAAATTTTATTGATTCTTCACTTTTGTCACATTGATAACAGGCAAACAGTTGTCCAGAAATAGAATTTATGCTATTTTGACACCAGGCGTAAGAAAAATAGTGGCTTTTAGAAACGATTAGGACTTGCCAACAAACTGGACCGCGTAGGTAACTGTTACGTATGAAGAAGTGCCTGAAGGAAGAATATAGCCTAATATGTAAATGTCTTCCAAATTCTTCGCCGTTCTGAATTCGACTTGTCATACAATTACCTACTATACTTCCATTTACTATGTTAGTAAACATGGACTAAGAAAATCCAAAAAATTAAATTTTCTACTTTTCGTTCAGAGAAAACGTCAAAAGCTATTTAGCTTTTCAAAAACCCATCAGCATCGAAGCTCATGAAATCAAGTTCATTTTGAGGTTACCCAGAAGATTTCCTTCCAAACATGTGAACGCCTCGTCTTATTTTTATCCTGAGCCTTAATCTTGATAGGGGTAAATTCTTCGTTAAGCCAACTATTCGTGTGCATCTCTAATTACTTTAGAAGACATGTTATTTTCAAAAACTCGTCTCCCCAATTTTGCTTGATATGGTGGCCTATTTCTTGGGGCGTCCAAATAGACTCACTCGTTTTCCGATCTCTGTTCCCACGGGTCTAGAACATTCTTGGGAGATTCCATATAAAATAATTAAATCATAAATATGCTCGATTTTGTCAGACTTATCTAATACGTAGAATCTTTTCTTCACATGTATAGGTTCCATAAATATCGCTAATACTCAAGTACTAAATTTACAGGCTTCCGTATGCTGATATCTTCGGTGGAGTTTCGGCAATGAGCAAAGCGCAGTTTGAAAAAGTGAACGGTTTTTCCAACAAATATTGGGGCTGGGGAGGGGAAGACGATGACATGGCTGCCAGGATCAAGGCGTCCGGATTGCACATAACGCGCTATCCGCCCTCAGTCGCACGCTACACGATGCTCTCGCATACCAAACAGAAAGCAAATCCGAAAAGGTACTGTGCTATTCAAAACAATTACAGCTCCATTACAAATCAATATGGCATCAGGATAATCTTTGTTAATGAAGGATTGATTATTTCCGTTAGCAATTCAGTAACTCTAGAACTGAACCTCTTCCTGTTGCTTAGTAGAAATCATGTGTAAAATTTATGCGTTTCCCCAAAATGGGGAGAATAGTGCTGTAATCTTTTGTACTTTGTAAGGAACAAAGTCTATATATGTTATTATCAAAATTTACACTCTTTTGACGCACGGATAAGAAAAACAGTGGGTTTTGGAAATCGATTAGGACTTACCAACAATGTGGTACATGCAAGGGAGAGGTTATGAAGAAGTATCTGAAGGAAGAATAATATAGCAGCAGAGGAAGATTATAGAGGTAGTTGCCAACTACCAGCTACGGGGCACAAATTTCCCGCTGAACACATAAATTTTATTTTAGGTTCTAGTTCTAGGGTGAATGCATGCATTTCTTACAATTACCCTTTGAAAAGCAACCTTCACTTTTTAACCCTATTGTAGCGTTTAATCCATCAAGAAAAAATAATAATGATGATAGTGTGGTGTTCATAAATTACTGAGTGCATACTTCCATGTGTGAGTCGGTAACAGGAATAACCAATAAGAAAAATCAACGTCAAGCAACGTTATTACTCTATAACTGCTATTGGAAAATTAGGTAGGAGAACCCAAAATTAGAAGAACGCACGAATTAGGTTAATAATGCAGAAGTGCAGAATGTGAGCCTAACATAACAATACAAGCAGGGGTTTGTAAATAATTTTTATGAACCTCCAGTATCAAAGATATTGAGTTTTTCACGGCCTTTAAAAATCAAAATGGTCAATAAAACGCCTAAGGTGGAAGTGCGGTGTGTGCTCTAGTTGATACAAAACAAGTTTTGTGAAATGAAATCACTTGTATAGCAAGAAGAACCAAATATACAAGAGTGCACAAATAAAATTAAAATTATGCGGAAGTACGGTGTTTGACACCAATAATAAAAATCAAACGACATCCAGTCAACATAAAAAAACTTATCAAGTCCCCCAGCGTTCATATATATAAATTCATTTTTGCGGCCTGTAAAAATCAAAATACAAAATCCGTACTGCCAAAATTGTGAAGAAAAAACTCATAACGTGGGGGTACGTTCTATGACCCAATATAAAAAATCGAGCATTATCTGCTCGCCGTAATGCACATTTAAAGACCACGAACGTTTAAAAATGTTGACTCATATAGCCTATAAAAATTAAAACAGAAAAAACTTCGAACGGTTATATTTTGGGAGTACTCTTATCCAAAATCCGGAAGAGACAGAATTTTTCACATTTAATAGGAAAACATTTTCTGAAAATTTCATTGCCGTACATTCGTTTTTCATGGAGATATGACGATTTATGTAATTTGTTTCACCACAGACACACAGACTCTTATTCAGAAAGTGTTTCTGATTATAGTACTGCAAAAATTTCTCCCTAATTCAATTCCATTCGAATTAGATTTTTCAGTCGATCACAATACTTCTATTTTCTACGTAAACATGGGAGTAAAAAAAAAAAATTCTTTATAAAATTAATTTACTATCTAATTAATACATTCCTTGTATCAACTATGTACAGAATGAAAAAAAAACCCATGTACATCATTGCTTGAAATAATACACAACCGCTTACTGTGTTCTCAATGGTACTGCATGGTGCGTTGAAGAATAAAATGGTTAGCGACACCAATGAACAAGTACTGTCGAGCTTGCTGCAAATGCTTTTAGTCTCGTATCATCGATTTAGCCTCTTATCATCAATAGCACGAATATAAGTTGTTAGCATATATAAATTTTTTGTTGAAAATACTACTACAAATTTTTTGGCAATTGTCCTTGTCCAGGGACACAAAAAATAACTCGTTTGAAACGTTAAAGTTCGGAAATAATTTATCAGTTTTCTATAGTTTTTAACCTACTTCAAAAGGGAGAGGTTCCTCAAGTTACCTTTTGGATTTTTTCGGTATGTGTCAACCCCTGTTGTAAGTCTGATCGGCATGCTTTTAGCCAAATTTCGAAGAAAAATCCACGGCAAAAGTGATAATGAGTTTGTGGGCCAGTCAAATCGGAGCAGAGGGTGGTTTCCAGATTTGACCTTAAACTTGCAAATATTTTTATTTTGCGGTCAAAATATAGTTTATATGCAACTAACGAGGAAGCATGGTATGTTACCCATGGGGAAACAATCAGTCGTCATTCAGTCGCTGTCCAAAACATCTAAAGACCTTGAGCGTTCAAATATATTGGTTTTTGGGGCCTATGAAAATCAAAATAGAAAATACGCATTTCTGAAATAGTGGAAAAAGTCAAAAAATTTACTCTTACAGCCTGTAAAAATTGAAAATGGAAAAAACTTTGATCTGTTGTATCTCGGAAGAACTGTGCTCCAAACTCCGGAAACGGCTAATTTTGTGCATTTACAAAGACAACATTCTCTGAGCCCTAATCATTCGGTTTCATTCATTAACCGACTTCTAAAGGAGGGTATTACTATGTTTGACTTGTGGTTCTTTTTTCGGTTTATTATTCATAATAAACCATTGTAATCGTCAGAGAAAAAAAAAAAAATGCTAACCCCCTCAAAATTTGATGTTTTACGTTTCAAGGCATGTAGAATCCGAATATCCAATTTAAAAACAATTCTGTCCGTTCGCCGTCATCACTTTTCCGACAAAACTATAAGAGCTAAATTCTTGAAATTTTCACGGGAAATCAATCCTGACAATGGCTCAATTATTTAGCCAAATCGCTACCTACTACGTATTTTAAAGGGGCATCAAGAGGGAGAAAATTCGTATTTTCCAACGTTACCCAGAAAAAGGTGTATTTGGTTTCAATTTCTATAGATTTTTGGACGCATTATTGAATGAGACCATCGCAGGGTCGATAGCTTTTTTGGTTCTCGAGTTATTGCAGCTTTTGTGTCGAATTTGGGAGATTTTCAGACATTTGACATGAGGGTATAAACCGAGAGCTCTTCGAGCTTTAAAAATCGTTCTATACTCGTTGGAATGCTTGTCGAACACTCTCTTCAATTATACGAAAAATTCAGATTTTAAATTAGAAATTATGAAAAATAAAAATGATTAAAATTACAATAGTAGCTACGGAGTTTTCCCCTATAGTTACCATCTGTTTTTCGGTGGGAACGATCACAAATGTTTGGAATAATTACCATCATAATGGATAATCTTCATCAATCATTATTGAAGCTAAGGAATTATAAACCACTGTACAATCATTTGCCACGGAGAGACTGACACACAGACACTTGTTCAGGAAGTGTTTCTGAGTATAGTACAATGAAAATTACTTCCTAATTGGACTTTTTGTACTACCACAATACTTCCAATTACTCGGTTAACATGAAAATGAGAAAATGCAAGTCGGCCATAGTAAGTCTTGAAGTTGGTTAAAAAAGCAACTCAATCGAATTTACAGGGGCTGAACGCCAGCAGAGAACACAAAAAATCTGCATGTAACTTCCGCCTTTTGAAGTCAGTATTAAAAACTCACTGCAAGTCTTTATTTTCAATATCCTCGCTTCCAGCTTATTGGATACCTTGGCATTTTTCAGGTACGAAACTCTTTACACAGGCAAGAAGAGGATGAAGATCGACGGGTTGAACACATTGAAATACACAAAAAGAGCGTACAGATTAACACCGCTTTTTACATGGGTCCTAGCTGAATTGAAACTTGTATGATTTCAATTGACTGCTAAATAGGTACGGCATTAAGTAGGAAGCATCACTCCCTGGGGAAATTTATGTACAGTACTTTTGCTGGGCAATAGAAGTAGATTGATATTCGAACACTTTCAGTCTTTCTTGAAGATTCAACAAGCAAATATAGAGAAGCATTATGGCTTGATGTATCCGGCATCATGGTCAACCTGCTAGGGCCCAGTGGTGCCTCAGTTGCACATGAATTTTCAAGTATGAGGTCACAGAACATCACCGATCCAGTACTCATGGGCTAGTTCTAAACAGCAGGCCTTGTTTAATGCACTTCCCCCTTCCGCCTAAAGTCAGACAATCCAACCTTCCAGAGTAAGATCAGTAAGGTCCATGGAAACGCTTCTGTGAGTGACAGTTGAAAATCTCTAGGATGCGTATGTGACAGCTGGATTGCCATCACCACTTTCTTTATGAGGATGATATATCAGCAGGCAGTGTCCAGTCATTTAGCCTGTCATGATTCATCCTCAGAGCTGCTTGACAGCCCTAGTAAATTGCTTCTGCCAGAAACGTTCTAGCATGAGTGCTCAGTAACTAAGCAAGATCAAATTTGGGGCCTGTGATGCCCAACCATGCCCTGGCATTAATTATACTGAACCATCTAGTTATCATGACACTATCCGTTTCTCTTTCGGGCCTCTTGTCAACACAACCAAGGACAAAAAAATCCAAGCACGAATTCTTCTGGTCTTGATTATAATATAATGATATTATCATTAGTGAGGTCTCCTCAAGATCAAAATCACGAATGAGTTTCAGAGGCGTCTACTGATTTTGGTGGCGCACGTCTCAATCTGCATTAACTCAATGTAGATGGACCTCTGAATGAAGAGGAGTGGAGGAGGTAGGTCCAAACAGACTTCTTTCACAGCAGTTTTGCATGTATTTGTTGTTTGTGTTTAGCCCTGACCTGCCAGCAGACCTATCAGGATTCTGATAGCAACTAGCCAGTTCCAACTTTTCCCTGTGAAGCCAAGGGTACAACAAAAATGATTCAATCCAGACATTATTCACAATAGTCTCATCTTAAACTCCTACCCATGCAGAGAAAGAGTGAGATAATCAACTGAAAAATGTAGCTTTCCTGCACTTGGTGGTGTCTCTGTGGGGCCTAAATCCTCCAAGCAATCCTTAGTCAAAATCCAATCATACAATTCAAAACCGCCATTTGTAAACTTAAGTTAAACTTGGTGGTAATTTTGCAGAATGCTATCGAAAAAATCACTCTCTTACTTGGCTATCCTTGCCTTAGGAGAGTGGGTATGCTACCTCATGTTACCATGTATGGCTTTATAAGAGGTATATTTGTGACGCGCTTGCAGCACTTGAGAAGAACTTGAACAAATATTCTTGTTTCAGTTAATGCGTTTGGAGTTCCAAAGTATTTAGTAAGTAATGGTTACCAGAAAGACTATTCAGCAATAATGCGCTTGTGCCTTTTAAATGTTTTTTCGAGGAATAGTATTTTTCCAACTGTTGGTCTCGAAACGTCTGTTTTTCCTGAATTTTCAGTCAAGTGTTGATTTTAATTAATTACTTTAAGATCACTGAACTCCATAATCAATGCACCAGTATTTCTAAGAGTTCAGGGAATGTATTGTCAATATTGAGGAAGTGAAAATTTATAGCAATTATATTAAGAAACGAGTTACAGCTCAATAAATTGTACCAAGCCTTTCCATATTCCTTCGTGGTTGTTAGTGAAAGTGAATTAGTCTCGAATTTCTCTCAGATGTTTAATTTTTCTTCAGCTAAGATCGAGTGCTTTCTTCACTATTGGCTTCTTCAGGATATGTACACAATTATGATTAGGATACTATATAATGTAAGGGCTTATTTTAAACATTTAAAAAAAAATTCGGAACAGCTTTGATTGGGTAATACCAGCAGTAAAATTTGATAAAATAATATAATTATCATGTTGCGTTTGTATAGATAACCATAGTGGCAAAAGTGCTTGATCTTAGCTAAAGGAAAATTGAATAACTGGGAGTTGTATAAACTGGGTCAATACCAACGCGTATTGACTCTCGCCTTCAACCTCGAACAAATACACAACAAGCGACAAACATAAGCTAAGTCTTTCGATTGGTATTAGTATGTTTAGACCCTGCGTAAGGTGGACTAGAAAGTACCGACCTGGATTACCTTACCATCATTTGGATTACCTTACCATTACAGCAATCTGCATTTAAGGACTGAAGTGGCTGCATTCCAGGAATGCAAATCGATTTTTGATTATTAATATATACAGTACCTATAGATTTTCATTTGCCTCTGATTTTTTCCAGCCATTGCCTCTGATTCCAACCATCATTCGTCCCATTTAGAACAAAATCGATAGTTATATCGAAAAATTGCTGAATACATTTACATTTACGTAAACTTCGCTACCTGGTGCCCAAGATAATATAGTACATAAAAGTTGCTCAGTATAGTGGGAACAATTTGTGCAAGCTAGTAAAATAGTGGGCAGTTTTGGAAGTAAAAATTCCCTGCTTGTTCGACCTCCCCTGTACCTATTTCCCCAAAAAATAGATATGGGGTAGGAGAGCCGCCAATTTTAATGAAATCATTCCCCTTGCCCCTATCTAACTGAACTATAGAGTTCCATAGAGCATTTTAAAGTTATATGTCTTAATAATGACTCAGATACAGACTGTTACATAATTCAACTTACAAGTAATAATATTGCCAAAAGGACTGAAAAACGAACAGAAAATTATCAGATTTCTGTTATTCACAAGTTTAGGTGTAATATCGCCAGCGACGATGGTTCGCAATATTACGCTTTGCATGGGAATTAAAAGACATGGCGTTTGAACTAATTATTTTTTGTTATTTTATTTGAGTTGAACTCACACTGTGTAGTTGACATTTAGTAATGGTTGACTATTGTTGCTAAACAATTTTTGTTGAAATAAATTACAGGAGAAATACGATGTTGTTCACTCCCTTTTTGAATATTGCAAGTATGCATTTGACAGCAAGTACTTCCAATGTAATTTGGAAGCCAGTGACGTATGAATGATCATTTTTGCATGGAAAGTTACGGACGGTACAACTAATATTAATAGCATCCCATTTCAATTTGCTATAATGTCCATGATTTTATATTACGCGTATCTGTTACCTGGCGCTGTAGAAATTCTAAGTTTAAAGTCCTAAATAATCCGAAAGAGTTTGAAAAAAATCCCCTCTGTAAAAGATTTTGTTATTGTAAACGGTTACCTATACACTCGAAATAGAAGGATGATTGATCTGACCACAGATTCACACTTCAGATCAACAATCGGAAGATTTATCTGAGTGCAAGGTAAGTAAACCACATTCCAGTAAGTTAACCCAGTAAAGCACTCGATTATTTTTTGCATGGATCGATATCAATCGCATAAGCGAATTGCTTGAAATGTGATTGCATTTTGAACTCCCACAACACAGGCTAAATTCCACTGGGCGAAACAATTTATTTATAATAACTTTCAAGGTGGGCTTTTTTAAAAACTGACGGTAGCGTAACTTTGTTGCAGGTTCAAAACGCTTTACCATGGGAAAAAAAGGATGAACATCGACGGTTTGAACTCGTTGAAGTACAAAAAGATCAAAGTACGCCTCACATCCCTCTTCACATGGATGCTAGTCGAACTGTTTAAAGTCTGAAAGCAAATTGCGACGTGTTCGCCTCTACAGGGCCAATTATCGAAACCCTACAATTTTCCTTTCTGTCATCTGGCCTCTTTTTTACATTCGCAAAAATAATGTTTCGACCGCAAGCAAATTATTAAATTATCAAAATTAAAGCAATTCTTGTTGGGAAAATTACACAAATTACCAAATTAAAATCTTTATTTTCCGATCAAAATTGAAAATAACAGAATACTAGGTAATAAGATCGATTGAAGTGCTTTATTTATCCACCAGGGGAGGTTGGGGCCAAGTGGCCCTCTCTTCCACCTCCCCTGGAAAATGTTGACAAAAATTAGCTCTTACAATCAAGGAAACCTTACACATAAAAATAAATAATACATTCTCCGTTCAAATAAATGTAAATGAAGATCATTGAGATGAGATCATTCTCCGGTTCTGCTGATCCGAAAAATAGCATTACGACGAAAATAAGTTGTTGAGAATTTTTCAAAATGTGCGCAGAAATTTTTTTTCTGTCGAGACAGTTTTAATGTGGCAAGCAATGGTGGATAATTTTCTTTCACACATTCCTTTTCCAACATCTAATTCATGTAACTTTTAGATGATTAAACTGTATTTATTGCAGACGTTTATAACTTTTCTCTATATTATAAAATCGATTACATTTTTCCTAATATTGTTATCTCCAAATGTGAGCTGATGAACATTTATTTATTCGGATATTAATATTCGCCTAGAAGAAGAATCCACAACTTCATTATTATAATCGGTTGACGCTTTTGCAAATACTTATTGACCTAATAAGATTTCCATCCCTGCTCGCTGGTTGAAGTGGAAAATTAATTGTCTTCAGAGAGAGCGGTCATCATGTGAGTTTATATATTGTTGCAATAATACATAAGTGCCTTAAAAGTTGTCCAATAAATTATAACGTGAGTGGTGGAGTGAGATAGTTTTCTACCATATTTTAAAACTTGACTGTACACGAGGAATAAGTAAATTTACAAAGCGGATGCTTCGAACCAAAAGTGATAGTCTATTAGCAAAGACATTTCATACTCCATGTTAATAAGCGATTTTACATGCCCCTTTCATCAAGTAACGTTTTATTCTAGAAAGATGTATTTTGAAGATGAGTTAGACGTAGATGCTGAATTGCTAATTCTCAATTGATAAATCAAGTTTCTACTTTGGCCATCCCACAATATCCAATGCCTTTGAACAGATTTTGCTCCGATTTCGGCTTACAGCAGGAGGTCAGTTTGCTAGGATCCAGCAGTTGTCGTTACCAACAGTTCAATTATATTGTAGACGCATATAAATAAACGGTAAGAGCGGGCTGAGATCTGCAAGGTCACTGCCAAACTCCAAATCTTCAGCCAACTGGC
Source organism: Tupiocoris notatus (assembly GCA_037159825.1). Classification (NCBI taxonomy): domain Eukaryota; kingdom Metazoa; phylum Arthropoda; class Insecta; order Hemiptera; family Miridae; genus Tupiocoris; species Tupiocoris notatus. The sequence goes on from JASJUZ010000107.1 coordinate 124,756, forward strand.
TTGCAAATCTAGATCCAATTCCACCTAGGGCCCCCACAAGAAATCCGAACAATGAACCTAATTTTTTGCGCAAGGCCATCTTTTTAGACTGACATTGTCAATATGCAAGTAATGCGGAAGTACGGTACGTGCCCTGCTTGATAAAAATCAGGCATTCTATCGCCGTCCCAAATATTTCAAGACCTTGATCGTTCAAATATATTAATTTTTCCGGCCCGTCATAATCAAAATACGCACAAGCCAAATCGTGAAAAAGGCTCATAACGTGGAGACACAGCACACAGTGTGTCACCCAATATCCAAAAACTCGAGCGTCATCTGCTTGCCGTAACGAACATTTCAAGACCACAAACGTTTACAAAAAGATATTGACTCTTACAGCCTGTAAAAATCGAATAAGAAAACACTTTAACGCTCATATCTCGGAAGTACTGAGAGTTATCCAAAATCCGGTCATGTCATTGTTTTAATTTTTTTACCACAGACACTTGTTTAGAAAGTGTATCTGAGGACAGTAGTAAAAAATTTCTTCCATATTCACCTCTGTTCCGAATTCCACTTTTCGGACGATCACAATACTTCCATTTACTACGTGAACATGAAAGTAAAAACAATGAGTTGTCAGATAAGCAGAAAGTGTTTTCAAGTATAGTAGGTATTATGAAAATTTCTTCCAAATTCGTCTTAACGGACGATCACAATACTTCAATTTACTAAAAAAAAACACGGAAGTAAAAAATTAGCAATAAAATGCTGCAAAAACAAATCAAAATGATGAACCCTTCACCGACTGAGGAAATTTTAAACGTGTGTTGTACTTTTCCTTACCGCATATTTTGATGTCCAGGTGTGTGATGGGGAGAAATATAAAAATATAATATATATATAAATATTCTAGTTATATTATGTACTTACTTTATTCCAACCCACTTCGGTTCAGCAAAATAGAATGAGCCTACTTAAACGCACTTTTGGGAAAGATTTCTACTAAAATACAGGTAATAATTTTTTTACTGATACAAAAATAATATAATTTTCTGTTCTTCAGTATAGTAACAACATATTGACAACAGTGTTCCAATTTCCAGTACCAAACAAATTCCAATTGCTGATATAATTACTTTGACCACATGGTGCCGACACCCTACATTATAGGAGGATTGAACACATATTAACAACAATCTAGCAGACAGTAGGTAAGTATCTGCCTTAAAGTAATTTTCAGAAAATCATTGAACTACAATGATTAGCGATTACTTACTTCTTGTAATTATAGAAACCTTCACCAGCTTTCACACCTAACTTACCTTCTTGTACCAATTTTTGTAGCGTTTTCACTGGCTCGAAAAGCGGTATATCTGGGTATTTCTTGTGCCATCCTGAAACGGCATAAAATATAATTAGATCCACAAGCTATAGTAGGGGTATTCATGGTCGGTGTCGAGATGTCGAGAACCGCGCGTACCATGAAGATCCTCCCAGTGAAGCCCGTGTCGAGATTGAGAAATGGGCTCATCTATTAAGGCCTCCATGGCCGAATACAAACTGGATGAATTTGGTTACTGCCTATAAGGTGACAATTTCCATTCGTTTATGGCAACACAAAACTCATGAACATCACGAACGCGAAATAACGGATAGAAATCGGAATCTGAGGAAAGATTCGTCAAATACCCGTCGTTTCGTGTTGTTGTTTACATCGACATTTGGCAGGAACTCCGACTTCTCGACGCTTTTTTGGATCGAATTCGATTTCTCGATTGAGATGTGAAATGAAGTACTGCACATGTCCGTCGGCCGCACGCCGTCCGGGGTTTTTCTCCGGAGTTACTGGCTCGAAAAAGTTGAAACTTGGTATACAGGTCCGCTATGGGCCACCACAGATCCTAACACTTGCCCAACCCGATACCCCTAACCCCCGGGTAGGGGGTGTAAAAATGGTACAAAAATAGGTTTTTTTTCAGCAATTTCCTCTACCATTGCGATAGATTAATGTATTTGGTCTTGTGAAGTGTTGCTTTCGAAGTACTTTTTCACGCTAAATCTAATGAAATGGGTTCCGACCCCGAGAAACGTCACCCATGGGTGCTATGGGTCAAAAGTAGGTGGGAAATTATGTGTCAGCCACTTACATTGTACGCATCGTCTTTTGTTCCAGTGTCTATAACTGAGACTTATCTCATCTTCCGCCCTCCTCAACCAATGTGTCTATTTATTAACCGACTTCAAACAAGGAGGAGGTTACTATGGTCGTCTAGCGGGATTTTTTTTTTTTTTTTTGGTATGTGTTGTCCACCGGCGTTCAGCTCCTGTACGTCTGATCGGGTTACTTTTTTTTTTGTTTGAAAGGGTTATGATCCAGGTAGGTCCCATAATTTTTTCAATTGGGTCCATCCAGTAGTTACGTCTCCAGACGCGGAGAAACGCCGGAAAACGTGATTTTCGCGAAAAAAGCAAGTTTTGACTTTGCAAGCTTATAACTTCTAGAATACCTGCTAGATTGTTTTGTTTCTGGTGTCATTTTGTTCATAATTTATCTGCCTACAAGGGCCTAGCTTCAATTTTTCGTTCAGCATTCTAATATAGCGTGTAGAGAAGAAAGTGTAAGAAAAAACATGATGCCGATTTTCACTTTTTTGAGGTTTTTCGAGCACCGTTCCCAACCACGTCGAGAAAAAAAATATGAACACTATTGCACTTGAAAGCACTTAGCTAGAGCTTTCTAACGATGGTAAAAAATCAAGTTTAGGTGGCATAATAAGGGAGCAATCGATGTTTTAATGGACCTGTGTTTGAGACCTCATAACTTCCAAACGAAAACTGTTTTTTCATAGTTTATAAACTTAAATTGTTCAAATTTAAGTCTACTTTACGTGATATAATTTTGGTATTGATTGGACTAAAAGTAGATACTTTTTAGGCCGTATTTCTAAAAAAATTGTTTCAAAATCACGTTTTTTGGACTATTTATGCTTGTAGAAAAAAAACTACGTTAGTCATAGCATTCTCGTTAGAAGATTTGGATTCAGCGTTAAATTTTCAATAAATATCATGGTTTTGAAGGCCAAATAACTCCATTTTAATGCACAAACATTCGGCGAATTTCTGAAATTTTGTTCGGATTCTCTCATTCGGTGCGATTGCGGGTACGCTTGAGAAAATCATCACTCTATTATCGTTAGAGAAATAAAGAACGAGTGAATTGGTGCAATTCAGTAACCAGTAATGGTGTAGACAATTATTTGAGTTTTGATAGGTGTATCAATGGGATCAAAGTATCCGGTATGTTGACCAAGAGACCCAAATCAGTGGATGGATTATTCCAAACGTTCAAACTCACTCTCAATTAACATAATAACAATGAAAATAGTTTGGTAATCATTATACTTTGGAACTTCAACGTTCAACTGACTTATGAATTGAGCTTGGACGGTTAGTAGTAAGTGACAAGAACACAATAATGAAAGCTTGGGAAAATTCTGTGAAGAGAGCTGTCCATAATTGTAAGTCACTAAAAAGAGAAAAATAAAAAAAACTTAAAAAAAAAAATAAAACCGACTTCAAAAACTTTGTTTATAAAATACACACTGAAAAGGAAAAAATAACAAAAATGTCCCAACTTCGCAGCAACTCATTCGCCAACTACACATTTTAAGGAGTACTTTACTACTCGTATTGTCCTGACCACTTCCTGATTGATTGGATCACCTTCCCTAATAATATGAAAACTACTATTTCTCATTTCCCAAATGATTAAAAGATTTTCCTTTCACCTCTGAATTGCCTCCAGATTGATCATCTTTTGGAGTCGGCGCCTCTCTGGCAAAATAACCGATGGTTACAAATAAATATGAATTTACGATAAATTAGTAGGTGCCAGGTGATAAGTGTGGGTCTGGACGTAAAGATTCTTAGAGAAATCTGAAATGGTTTTTAGGAAAAGGCGTGAATAGTCACCTTCAAATCGATATTGTTAATAATCAGTTCTCATAAATGCTGATGTGCTCTGTTCAAGAATCGTGAAAACTCATGATATTATATTCTTACTAATTCGGAATCTATAGGCTTCTCCAATACAATATAAGAGAGGCGCCGACTCCAAAAGATGATCAATCTGGAGGCAATTCAGAGGTGAAAGGAAAATCTTTTAATCATTTGGGAAATGAGAAATAGTAGTTTTCATATTATTAGGGAAGGTGATCCAATCAATCAGGAAGTGGTCAGGTCAATACGAGTAGTAAAGTAGTCCTTAAAATGTGTAGTTGGCGAATGAGTTGCTGCGAAGTTGGGACATTTTTGTTATTTTTTCCTTTTCAGAGTGTATTTTATAGACAAAGTTTTTGAAGTCGGTTTTATTTTTTTTTTTAAAAGTTTTTTTATTTTACTAAGGGTGCGTGTATTAATCGCAATCACCCGGGAGGCGATTGATAAACACACCCTTAATTTCAAAGTTTTCAGTCATGAGATTATCAATTTTACTTCCCAATACATCCCCTTCAAAACTTCAAATCAGTAAAAAACGCGAAAAAAAATTTAGTTTCATTTTTAGTTCCAAAACTTTGAATAAAAGATGAAACTACTTTAGTTTTTAGTTTCAATTTTGAAACTAACTAGTTTCAATTTTGAAACTAAAAACTAATTAGTTTCTAGTTTCAACTTTAGTTCAACTAAATTTTTAATCGAATTGTCCCAACTCTGGTCTTGACACAGACCATGAATAGCCCTAGTGTAAACAAGGAGGTTTAGCAAGGTTTTCATATTTTAGAAATTGGAAGTTATGGAACGGAAGGTGGTGGTGGTAAAAGGGGAGGAAACCGGTTAGAGCTTACATGGTACTATTTCAAGAAAAAATGCAACAAATTTTGACACAATTGAGGCTGAGTCGCAGATTGGCGTAATATGAATCAATTCATTAGAATGGGAAGACCTCACCTTCAATGACGGAGTTCGTAGTATCATGGCCTACATAATCAGCCAGTTCAAACGGGCCCATTGGATGGCCGGCGCCCAGTTTCATAGCGATATCTATATCTTGAAAAGTAGCATCTCCTGGAAAGACAAGGACGGCTTGAATCACTATCACCGTTTTATAATCATACGTTCGAGTTTCAAGGTCGTTTAAGTTTCTTACTCTCAGACAAGTCAGTTAAATAGTAGAAGATGCAACTGAACATGACAACGACTTAACCATATGGTTAAGATAGTACATAATACTATCTAATAACCACATACCTACCTCGTTCCATCATTCGGATGGCTTCGGCCAATTGAGGCACTAGCAATCGGTTCACAACAAATCCCGGAGTATCTTTACAGGTAATGGCCGTCTTACCAATAGCCTTGCCCCACGCCATCAAAGCCTTGTATGTCTCCTCAGATGTGTCGACAGTTCGTACTACCTGAAAAAAAGTAAAAGACGCGTCAGTTTAGTACGTTTAGACGTGTAGTACGGAAGTAGATGTAGGTAACATGAACAGGAATGGAATACGGATATGGTGATGGTTGACTCTCATCCCTTTTAAATTGTTCACACTCGCTGTTCCCACTTCGGACCAATAAACAGCTCAAGCGGTCATAAAATGATCATTACATTAAAGGTAGAGGCATCGGTCACATATGGGATAATTTTATGATATAAAGTACCTCTAAAAGCCTCATGACTGGCACGGGATTGAAGAAATGGAGGCCTCCAAAACGATCCTTACGTTTGGAAACCGCTGCAATTTCAGTCACAGACAGAGACGATGTATTCGTCGTGAAGATTGTATGATTCGGTGCAACCTGAAACAGTAATAGACGGACGATGTATAAAAACCTCACACAATTTTTATTCAAGACCACAAGCTCAAAGAAGCATCCATTTCAAATAATTTCTTCTTCAAAGGGAAAAACATTACATCACGGATATGTTGGGTATTATTTTCCCCATCAAGAGAGAATTTAACACCCTATGGAAAGAGATTTCTGACCTGTTAGCAAAAATTCAAGAACTCCGAACAAATAAAAAATCTGTAAAAAATGAATAAAACCGATTACAAAATTATTTGCCTATAAAATAAACTCTGAAGAGGAAAAAATATAAAAATGTCCCAACTTAACAGCAACTCAATCACCAACTACACATTTTAAGGACTACTTTACTACTTGTATTGACCTGACCAAACCCTGATTGATTGGAGCACCTCCCCTAATAATATAAAAATTGTTATTTCTCATTTCCCAAATGATTGAAAGATTTTACTTTCACCTCTGAATCGCCTCCAGATTGGTTACTTTTTTGAGTCGGCGCCTCTCTTCTAATGTCTTGGATCAACATCCGAATTAGTAAAATTATAAATATCATGAGTTTTCATGATACTTGAACAGAGCATGTCAGCATTTATGAGAACCGATTTTTAATAATAACTATTTGACAATGACTATTTACGCCTTTCCTAGAAACCATTTCGGGTTTGCCTATGGATATTTACGTCCAGACCCAGCCTTATTACATAGCCACCTACTAAAATATTATAATATTCAAATTTATTGTTAAACATCCGATGGTCGTTCTGCCAGAGAGGCGTCGGCTCCAAAAAGTGATCATTCTGGAGGCGATTCAGAGGTGAAAGGAAAGTCTTACAATCATTTTGGAATGAGAAATAATAATTTTAATATTATTAGGGGAGATGGTTCAATCAATCAGGGAGTGGTCAAGCCAATACGAGTAGTAAAGTAGTCCTTAAAATGTGTAGTATTTTTTAAAACCACACTATTTGTTGAAAATTTAATGATGAATATTCTTCTAACGAAATTCTATGGTGTATGTCGTTTTCTTCTACAACCATAAATACTTTTGAAAAACGTGATTCCGAAACAATTGTTCAAGAAATACGGCCTAAAAAGTTCTTATATTAGTCCAATCAACAACAATATTTGATCGCGCAAACTAGACTGAAAGGGTAAAGCTTGGTTCACATGTGTCCGTCTAATGCGTTTCATGCGTATTGCGTCAAGTACGTCAAATGCGTTCGGCCTATTCTCTGGTGGTTTCTGCCGCAAATGCAAACGCATCCGATTACTTTCATTAACTATTTTCCGCAATGACGGACGAACGGATCTGCGCTCGGGGCTACGCGCAACTAGCGTCCTCCAGTTGCCTGATAGCGTTATCTTAATGGCCGATCAACATTTTTCCGTCTTGATGTGCGCTCGTCGCGATTGTGATTGTGAATTAAATTGGTTGCAATGTCATCATCTACGTTCGCTGATTTCAACAAAATTGTTTTTGAGTTACTGGAATATTGAGCTCACCAAAAAGTTGTTGGAATTAGCTCTTGCAGTCGGCCAAGAAGACGGTAAGAATTTTTTATTTTTAAAATTATAAACACCTAATTCGAGTAACTATTTTTTGGCCTCCAATTTACCATGCTATGCTGTTTTAACTACTTGGACCGGCGTTGAAAAGAATTCGTATTACTATCTCGTCATTTCTCGATATTCCAGGTGAGCTGGTGAAAATGAGGTGGACATCAATTAGAGATCTTTTTATGAAAGAAATGAAACGAGAAAAAGGGTTTCTCGTAACACGAATGGGGGCCTAACATCAAGTGAAGTCGCCCTATTTAGCAAGCCTTTCTTTTTTTAAAGAGTCGCTTACCCCAAAAAACGTGAGTACTTACATTTTTTCCCATCCACGAAAGTATTAATTATTTGAGTTTGAATATTGACTAGAGTTTTACAGTTAATTGATTATCTTTTCTGATCATGATTCCATTCTATGGATCTAGTGTAAGTGTGTATATCACGGTCCTGTATAGCTTAATTTACATCGGTCTGTGTATTCATCATTTTTGTTTGTTAATTTTCAATTTGTTTCGTCACTTTAATATGCAATGCGCATAATGTTCCCCTAATATTTAAGCTGAAGTTGATGATTTATCACCTTTCTAATTTTTTTTCCAGAATCGCTGACGATCAACCCTACTTGTGCTTCAACGAGTTCTTCTCTATCTGCAAAAAAGAGTACCTGGTACCATATCTGGTTAAAAAATAAATTGCTTTGTAAACTTTGGTTTTTGTCATTATATCATTATGAAACCTCACCTATTGACAATTTAGGTATAATTGATGAAAAAATAAATTGCTTTGTAAACCTTTTATTTTTGTCATTATTTCATTATTCAACCTCACCTATTGACAATTTACTTATAATTTATTGTATAATATGATGAACTCAGTCCCAGTGGGGTCGAAACCACTAGTTGAAGAAATAAGTGATGGCAATGAAATAGAAAGCACTTCAATATTCAAACTCAAATAATTAATACTTTCGTGGATGGGAAAAAATGTAAGTACTCACGTTTTTTGGGGTAAGCGACTCTTTAAAAAAAGAAAGGCTTGCTAAATAGGGCGACTTCACTTGATGTTAGGCCCCCATTCGTGTTACGAGAAACCCTTTTTCTCGTTTCATTTCTTTCATAAAAAGATCTCTAATTGATGTCCACCTCATTTTCACCAGCTCACCTGGAATATCGAGAAATGACGAGATAGTAATACGAATTCTTTTCAACGCCGGTCCAAGTAGTTAAAACAGCATAGCATGGTAAATTGGAGGCCAAAAAATAGTTACTCGAATTAGGTGTTCATAATTTTAAAAATAAAAAATTCTTACCGTCTTCTTGGCCGACTGCAAGAGCTAATTCCAACAACTTTTTGGTGAGCTCAATATTCCAGTAACTCAAAAACAATTTTGTTGAAATCAGCGAACGTAGATGATGACATTGCAACCAATTTAATTCACAATCACAATCGCGACGAGCGCACATCAAGACGGAAAAATGTTGATCGGCCATTAAGATAACGCTATCAGGCAACTGGAGGACGCTAGTTGCGCGTAGCCCCGAGCGCAGATCCGTTCGTCCGTCATTGCGGAAAATAGTTAATGAAAGTAATCGGATGCGTTTGCATTTGCGGCAGAAACCACGCCCACATCAAAATTTCGACACCCAATAAATAGGCCGAACGCATTTGACGTACTTGACGCAATACGCATGAAATGCATTAGACGAACACATGTGAACCAAGCTTAACACCTTCCTTTTCGTCATGGAAATTGATTAAACAATAACAACAATTTTACTATGAACTTAGTAGAATGCTGATGGCAAAATTAAGATCAACGTTAGTTATTGCCTTACATCATCGATGGACAAAAATAGTTTGTGCTTGGCCTCCATTTTTTCGACAATAGCCTCGACCACCAGGTCAGTTCCATTCTTGACAGTAGATGGAAGATCAACAGAGAGTTTGATATTATTCAACGACTTGTTGACAAATTCATCTACTTTCGCTGTGTCATCCTAGAAAAGAGGACAGGTAAAGATTTCAGGTAATCAATGGAACGTTTAACAACAGCTTGACAACTGGTGTAATTTCCACTAACCATTACCCACCCACTCAATAGCAGTTTTCCAACAGGATAATCAGTTAACAATTGATCAAACTCGCTTATAGAGCCAGTTATCAAGTTTAGGCAAGCTGTCAAGAGTCAAGTTAGATTCACATGTTGGGGGAAAATTCTGAACAGAAAGCAATATGGTTGAGTGAGACCAGTCAGTAAAGTGAAGGTTCCACATTTGATTAGAAGAATCGGACCACGCTCTTTCCTTTTCTGCGTTTTCTATCAGGATGTGAATTAAGCCACAACAAAAGCTGCAAAAAAGGGCTCCCCAAACGTAATTTAGGCAAGCACCCAATCACAACCTACCTTGAACTGCTTTTTAGCGACTCGGGATAAATTCTTCTGAATAGAGGCTTTACATTTTTCCAGAACTTTGTCATTGACATCGACCAAAACGACATCATGTCCACTCTGAGCAGCCACCTTCAAAAACATCAAACGTAACAGAAAAAACAATATTTGATTGATAGATATTTTCTTCAGATATATTATTCCAAGACAAACAATGGTAGATTAGTAGTCAATGATTTATGCCACTGCAAAGGAACATTATGAAAACCCTAAGAAATGAAATCACAGAAAACTTCATAAAATAACAATTATCTCCAACCTGAGCAATACCTGAACCCATTAGACCCCCTCCAACTACTGTAACATGCTTTATAGGCGCAGCCGAGGAAGCTGAATAGGCGAATCCGCGGCAGAATACCGGAAGAGAGAAAGCCATGTTTACTGAAAAATACAATAGGAAACTTTAACACAATGTAGATAAACATAAAACCGCTGCAAATGATTGTAAAGAGGTTTATTGTTCCTTCGCTTCAATAGTGATTTCAGAAGTTATCGATTAGTGATAGTAATCCCGTTTTACAATCCTGGCTTGTATGGTTAGTCTGACATACTGCGTTTTTTCTACTTTTGGCTTCCCCTGGCTAGTTTTTCAGTAAGTTGCAGTGAACTAACTTTGCGGCCTTTGTATGAATTGTGGATTTTAAAATTGGTTATACTGTTACCGACTGAAACATGGAAGTACTCCGTGATCTAAGCACACGACAGGCTTTCTTTTGAAAACGGCAAGGATATCATGAAAATATAGTAATCATTACCTAAGGGTCAAAGGTAGGTAGATGTGCCTCGAAAAGAGTACCTAGCTCATGCTCAACACCTCAAAAGTCGGAATTTCGTACTCGTTTTAGGGCCCTCGGTTTTCTGGTGGGCAAAAATCGACTGGACTGTTCACGTTAAACGATAACACTCGAATAGTAGAGCATCCAAACGCAGCCTTGACCAAAGGGCAGAGTTAGTGACAGCGAGCCAAAGGCTAAATGAAGTGGCGTTACGTAACTCAAATAACTCGCGTCTCGGTAAATAGTAAGCGGATAGCACGAGACTCGTGTCCAACGGCCAGGCCAACCTGAGGTGATTTTGAAAATTAATATTGAAGCCTAATCCTAATGGTACTACAAAACTGATGATACCCGGAGCGGTGGAAGTGCACTACAAAAAAGGAAATGGAGAAGAAGTCGACCAGAATTGCTTCCCCTTCCCTTGAACAATACGACAAAAAATAAAAACAAAAACCAAATGAGGTAGAAGTACAATTCCCTGATAGTTGATAATATGATAACCTTATCCCAAATGGTAAATGGGTATTAAACCGTTTAGTAGGTAATGAAAAAAAACCACAATTCAACCCTAGTAACCTCCTCCTTTTGAAGTCGGTTAATGAAGCTTCCCTTGATTTTAGTTTTTTTCAATTCCAATTTTGAAACATAATAAAGCATTGAGAAAATTATTTTCCTGAGTAACAATAATAAAAAAGCTTACTTAAATAGGGAACCAAGCATCATGATTGGGAGTGAGTGAATTAGTATGGCTAACCAAAACATCAATACAATGAAAAAACAGAGATGCAGCAGGGGGAATCTATTGAGATTAACCATGATGAAATTGTAAAGAACTTACCTGAATGGTTACAGTTGAACCTCCGGTTCGGCAGCAGACAGCTGAGAGCTGAGCGAAGAATGACGAAAGACGAAAGGATTGAACACTAGGGATGGGTATCGATTAATCGCAATAATCGATGTATCAGCTTGGTTAATCGATGTTTTTAATCGATGTCATTAGGGTCCGATTAATCGAGTTATCAGAAGGATTGAAGAATATTAATTTTGTTTGAAGAAGACGAAAAAGAATAGTTCGTTCTTTGTTTGAGTATCTATTCTGTTTGTTCTACTTACTACTTACCAACTTAGTTTTTCTGTTTTGTGTAGTGAAACAGTGAAAACAAGCTGTGGGACACTGCTATAATTGATCGCGATTAATCGATTACTTAAGTCACGATTAATCAGGATATCGATTAGCTAGAAAAAAGTAGTTGATATCATTAATCGATGTTTTTCTGGTCGATACACACAAAAATGTGGAGAGAAGCTCTTGGCTATTGGAGCACTAGCGCCTCGTGCGGCGCTCCTCACAACAGTGATGATCAATTTTCAACAGATACATCGAAAGAAAATATCGATGTTTAGAAACATCGATGTTCTGAAACTTCGTTATAAAACAGTTCAAGAAAAAAATATCATTACATCTTACCTGTTTAGAATGGTATACTGATCGATAGAGGTGAAATGCCGATATTTTGAGTATTGCCGTATCACCAAGGCGGTGACACTATGTAATTGAATATTTTTAAAAATTTTGAATTCACCCATTAAGTCAAAATTAGGGAGGCGTTACCTTCAGTTCCTTTAACAAACGATGAAAACGGGAAATCGAAAAGGAAAGATTCTGGGACTTGAGGAATTCTCATCATTTCTTTACAGATTGCCTAACCCCACGAAGTACACTAGTTAAACAATTGCTTTCACTGAAAACCAAAAAAACATCGATGTGAAAAAAACATCAAAGTAAAGAGATCGATGCTAACCTTGATTATTTCCAATTCCAATACATCGATGTTTTTGAAACATCGCTGATCGCTGTCGATTTACATGCTACATTCCATTCACACTCACAAGGGATGGGATATCGGAGCCTCAATATCGATATTGGCATCGGTGTCGATATCGTACACCCAATATCGATATCAACGATATATTGGTCCCTTAACATCGATATTTATCGATATATCGGTTAACTATAGATTTTTTCAACATTTAAAAAAACTACCATTTCGCGCAGCTATGTATCGTGATTATTATGTACCGGTACTTATCTCCCTAAAAATTTATTTTGTAGTTCCACAGAGCAGAATTTGATAAAACAACAACACAGTATTATTATGACACATCAATACAATACAGCTACAGCATGGGGTGGAGATAACATAACATAACCCTGGTGAAGGTTACTTTACTTGGTCAGTGTCATCCAAGGTGACTAGAACACAGGTGGGCTCGATCCGATACTAACCCGCACGGTATGACGTCACTGGTATAAAGACTAACACTAGTTAGATACCTAGCTTTTCACTAACCTTTGGCAGCGGAATTTCATTAGGTACTTACAATTAATTATCATTTTTTCTCGATAAATTTTTTTATCTATAACCATACTTACAATTAAAAGAAACAAAAATAATCTGATAGAATTCAAATAATTTAAAAATTGACTTTTAAAATACCTACTTAATCGTAAATATTCAGATATTTTATTTTCGAAACACTATTTTTTCATTTTTAACGTTCTTCACTGATGAAGTTAAAAAACAATCACCGTTGAAAAAAAAGTGGGAAAAAACACGACACAACGTTTTTACATCAGATGTCTATATAAATTTTATGTTATTTGACTCAGCTAACAATGTCCTTTACTTTTGGTTTATTATTCAATAATAAACCATTGTAATCGGCGGACGGCGTACGGCGGACGGACAGATTTTTTTTTATTGGATATTCGGATTCTACATGCCTTGAAACGTATAACATCAAATTTTGAGGGGGGTTAGAAAATTTTTTTTCTTGGGCGATTACAATGGTTTATTATTGAATAATAAACCAAAAACCTATCACAATAGCAATTTATCTACTCTGTTCAAACTTCACCATAATAATATCGAAACTCTTGAGAAGAATAATTCCGCAATATTCCTTGAAAATACCGAGTAAACATGCTCTATTTATATTTGAGCCTGAGGAAGTATCGATCGCGATACCGTACAATCGGAAAAAATCCTATCCGGCGTCCGCTCGACTCCTTAATCATCGGCATAGGCAACGCCTGCAACTGCAGCTATGTATTGCGGGTACTGCCGTATTTCATATGAAGGCGCACGTAACGATTTATTTCCCTCCGCTGACCGAGCGTTTCGGTCGAATTTTTGGGACAACGTGGATCCTCTTGAATAACTTTAAGACTTTTAGAAATGTGTAATTCTCGTTTTTTATTAATTATTTGGTGGCTAGAGGTAGAAAAACCTACCACAATAGCAATTTTTCTACTCTGTTCAAACTTCACCATAATAATATCGAGACTCTTGAGAAGAATAATTCCTCAATATTTCTTGAAAATACCGAGTAAATGCTCGATTTATATTTGAGACTGAGGAAGTATCGATAGCGATACCGTACAGACGGAAAATCCTGACCAGCGTCCGATCGACGCCTTAGTCATCGGCATAGGCAACGCCAGCAACTGCAGCTATGTATTGCGGGTACTGCCGTATTTCATAATGAAGGCGCACGTAACGATTTATTTCCCTCCGGTGACCCAGCGTTTCGGTGGAATTTAATTTATTGGACATCGTAGATCCTCGTGAATAATTCTAAGACTTTTAGAAAATTTTAATTCTCGGTTTTTATTAATTATTTGGTGGCTAGAGGCAGAAAAAACCTATCATAAGTTTTTTTCTTGGTTGAGTCGTCGCATCTCTCATCGTACTGGGTTGGTGAGGGGGAGAAGAACCAGGCGACTTGTTCTCCGATTTTTTATTTACTGGCCGAGTACTTTCGCCCCTTCGGGCATCCTCAGGGCGATGTGGAACCATAGGTTACCACAGGGCTGTGGTAACCTATGGTTCCACATCGCCCTGAGGATGCCCGAAGGGGCGAAAGTACTCGGCCAGTAAATAAAAAATCGGAGAACAAGTCGCCTGGTTCTTCTCCCCCTCACCAACCCAGTACGATAAGTTTTTTTGATTAACAAAAACCTTGATGAAACTCTCTATTAAAACTAATAAACTGTAATAAAAAAAACTTGGCGTACACAAAACATTCTCATTGAAAGGAAAGCGGAGAAGTAACGTTGTTGCAATGAAATTCGTATGCGGCTATGAGGGAAGTTTATACCAGTGACGTCAGAGAAAGCTGCCCCTTAATGATCGAGCCCACCTTGTCATTTACACACCTTGAGTGTCATCAGTCGATTGGTCAACGGTCGATGTGAATGGTCGATTGTATAAGATAATATATTATGTTATTCGGTATTGATGAGATTCAACGTCGATAAATAATTAATTTTATTTAAAAGAAGCCGATGTTTCACAAATTTTTCCGATATCCGATATATCGGTAAGGTACAATCGATCATCGATAAATATCGACAGATCAATGTCGATTTTAAAAAATCGGTTCTTCGTGCACGATTATCGATATTTTTGAAATATCGATTATCGATTCCCATCCCTAACTCACATTCACTACAACATTCAACATTGCTTTGCTGCATGGCGGTATAACCATAACGTGTGTGCAGTGGTCAACTCTACTCTTTCTGTTGGAAATTATCTGTGAACGTGGGTAAGTATCGTTTATTTCTTTGTGCGCGTCTCTCTTGGTCGTTACGAACATGAAGATGGTGCTCAGTTGGAAAACTCCAGATTCATACTAACGCGTTTAGTGGCATATGCCTCACATTGTTTAACCCTACCTAACCATTCTCCTATTGGAGCAATTAAATTGCTGATGTATATTTCCTCTTGCGCTTTCAGAATGAGCTTTATTCAATACGACATAAAATATTAAATGTAAGTCCTCCTGCCATTGGTTAGATTTCAGCTGCCACTCACCGTTAGTAGTACGAAACATGGCCGTCAGAGTGGGTCCCCAATCCGATCACGGGTTACTCTAGCCAAAAGAATATTGACGAGCGAAGTGTTTTTACGAACCGAAATTGCAGGCAAAGTTTCCTGTGATTAGAAGGGTATGATAATTATGAAGGGCCTAGATTCTGTAACCGCCTAGCATTCAGTCATTCACTAGTCCAACGTGAATATAATTTCTGAACGATCGGGTAGAGAAAAGCTCGAGTTGTTTGAAATTCTTGGAAGCCCTGCAGGTCACCTGTTGGAAGTGCCTACATGGATGGATGATGCAGGTCTTTAGGGCCAGTAGTAGGTACTACCTAGAGGTGGGCGTTTTTGCCACTTTTGGAAAACGTTGATCAACGTTCGTTGACGAGCGATAACTGTTAACTGTAACTGCTATTGAAATAACAGATAGCAGATTCACTAGACCGCCATTACGAGTTGTAATTCAGAAGGTTAGGTTAGAAACGAACAACAGAATAAGATAACAGTTAAATTACAAAACGGAAGGATGAGGAGAGGAAACAACAGATTGACAATGTTGCTACCTTAACCTCATTTGTTTGCATAAGTGCGATAGCAGTTAGCGTTAACAGTTAGCCTGCTAACTGCTATCGGACTTTTGCAAATTCTGTTTCAGTCTAATTCTCTTGTAATGGCAAGCTGTTGTGGTAGTTATCTTCTTGATCAAAGATATGCATACCTATGCATGATAAAGTAACGTCTTGAATGAATATAAATGAAATATTGAAATGAAAATATATTAAAAGTAGGTGCTTTATTAATAGACCTATGCGACCTTGATGATGTCCAAACGAGCGAAAGGGACTATAAAGGTGCTTACAGACCGGACGATAACATTGTTGAAAACATTGTTACTAGCATTTTTCAGTAACTTTCCGTTCACACCGAACGTAACGTTGTTGGCAACAAATGTTATCAACATCGGGCGAGGAATTGTTAATAACATTGTTACTGCACTTGAAAACTGTTGATAACAATTCCTTCCCCGAAATGATATTGGAAACATTGTTGGCAACAATTTCTGTAACATTGTTATTTTTTCCGTCAACAGTGTTAGTAACATTGTTGGCGACAGTGAGTTTTGTTATCGAGCCATGAGCGATGACATCGTAACATCCGCCATCCGGCATTTTGTTGTGTCTTGTGCGGTCTTGTGAGGGAGTCAGTTTATTGTTGACGTGAGTGTTTCATAATGAATTGGGAAAGAGATGATATAATCAAACTTATTGAAGAATATTAGAAGCAGAGATGTTTATGGGACGTACAAGTACCGCAGTACAAGGACAAGCAAAAGAAGAGTGATGCGTGGAAAGTGATCGGTGAGTCGATGCGACGATAAGGACGTCGATGGAATCGCCGCATGACTCCGACACGACAGGATCATGTCGTGTCGGGACGGGACAGGTGGACGCGAACGATAACGAGATATCGCCGAGCGGGTTAGGTGGTCAGAGAGTCAGTTGCGCTCAAGCTAACCTCGTCGCCGAACTGCCACGTAAAGGACAATCCAGCGCTCGCTCACACTCGGCGCATTCGAGTATACACGGGAGAAAAACGGGACCAGCCTTTCGTCAACGGCCGATGGTCACCGGCGGCAAAGGAAAGAAAAACGCCGCCCCCCCGAGGACGCGCGCGCATCAAATCCCCCCCCCCCTTCTAACCGGTAATATAAAAATAAAAAAAAACAAATCGAAAGCTATTTCTCCGAGGAAGTCTCTTATTCTTTTATTTTTGGTTTTAAATTGTGATTGGAAAATAAAGATTTTAATTTGGTAATTTGCGTAATTTTCCCAACCACAAGAATTGTTTTATTTTTGGAGAATTTAATAATTTGTTTCTGGACGAAACATTGTTTTTGCGACGGTACAAAAGGTGTCAGAAAACAGAAGAGAAAATCGTAGGGTTTCAATAATTGGCCCTATAGAGGCGAAACGTCGCAGAGTACTTGTTTACACTAAACGTTACTTTAAAAATGTCACTAACATTGTGGACAACATTGTTAGATAACTAGACCCAAATAAAACAGATGGAAGAATTGTTGGCAACAAAAAAGTTGACGACATTGTTGCCAACAATGTTGATAACATATTTTCTAGATCATCTCATTTTGTTACTAAACATTATTGTTATCAACATCTTATGTTAATAACATTTGTTTTCAATAACATTTGGTCTGTAAGCACCTTAAAATAAGTCCCAAAGTCATTTTTTTCTCGCCCCTCAAACCAATTAAAAATGAAGAATCCGAGCAAAAACTTGGTGACACACGATTCATACCACTTAACATACACTTTTTTGAAAACAAACCGGGGATAAAATTCTTCAAAAAGATTTATGAACAGTGAAAACTCCGCCAAGTCAGGATGCATTTGCTCCTAACCACCTGATGCAGAACTCCTCGTGGTTGTAGTTGAAAAATTAAAAAAATGAAAATAGCAGTAGCAGATAGATATAGAGATAATCATCAAAAAACGAAAATGAACTGTTGTTCGCTTTCGCTCAACAACGGTAACGAAACAATAACAGTTAGCGACAAGCGGATTCCACACACAACAGAATCTGCGATAACAGATAACAGGAAGCGTTTAGCTGTTATGAAGCAAATTCCGTTTTTCATGCGGCTAAATAACAGAAAGCAGAAACAACAGTTCGATTTGAACTGTTGTTTCAAATGCAGTATTGAATACTGTTGTTTGCCTGTTGTTGTTGTGCACTGTAGTCAAAAGTCAACTGCGAAATTTTCGTTTGCATATTTATCTTCGTAATTTTTCATGGAATAAATCGATTGATTATGGTTTTAAAACATTCTTAAGGGGAAAATTACTGGATGAAAAAATTTGGGAATGTTTAGTTTGTGGAGAGATTGTTCCGTTTTTATTTAACTGTTAATCTGCAAAATGAGTAACTGTTCATTCGTTTTTTCTCAACATGTTAATTTAAACTGTTATCGTAATAACGCCCACCTCTAGTAGGTACAATCTCGGCAGTTGGTCATCTCCAAAACCCCTTGCCCTCCTGAGCTTTGAATTTATTTGCCATCGCTTAGTGAGGTATGAACCTGAAACTGTTTCCTCGGACCTCACGCTTGACGTTCAGGTGCCTAAAGGTGTTTACAGACCAAATGTTAGTGAAAACAAAAATTATTAACATAAGATGTTGATAACAATAATGTTTGTAACAAAATGAGATGATCTAGAAAATATGTTACCAACATTGTTGGCAACAATGTCGTCAACTTTTTTGTTGTTAACAATTCTTCCGTCTTTTTTATTTGGGTCTAGTTCTCTAACAATGTTATCCACAATGTTAGTCACAAATGCCGGTTTGTTATCGCTCATGGCTCGATAACAAAACTCAGTGTCGCCAACAATGTTGCTAACAATGTTGACGGAAGAAATAACAATGTTACAGAAAATGTTGCCAACAATGTTTCTAGTAACATTTCCGGGGAGGAATTGTTATCAACATTTTTCAAGTGCCGTAATAATGTTATTAACAATTCCTCGCCCGATGTTGATAACATTGTTGCCAACAATGTTGCGTTCGGTGCGAAAGGAAAGTTGTTACTGAAAAATGCTAATAACAATGTTTTCAGCAATCTTATCGTCCGGTCTGTAAAGGCCTTTACGAAGGTTATGGAGAGTATGCATCGGTGATTTCTTCTCTCGACTCCAATGTTCTAGCAATGAAGCTTTAGGCTGAAGCTAGCAAGTAAGTAAAGCCAGTGGTTCGTCATTCTAACTCATCTGTGAATAGATTCCTCCTAGTCTGATACCCATTGCATTATCATTCTAAGATTAGTAAGTCGTGGGTGCATACTGTTTTATCAAAGAAGCCATCGCCGTTTATATTTGAAGGAATATGATTTGTGTTGATTGCATTATCTCCACAATTTTCAATCCTTGTATTTGAGAAAATACGTGTTGCGGGCGTTGTTGATAGGAAACACTGTATCCTGTACTTGTGTTCTCCCTTGGCTGAATCTTGCCCAGTTATGCCATAAATAATTTTGGCGTGTTTCCATTTTCGCAGGTAGCTAATAGCTTAAAATGAGTCGGTTTTTTGCGACTGGTTCAGATTCTGAATCTGAGAGCTCATCAGAGGAAGAGCATGTAATCCGACAGCCTACTGCTGCTTTCGTGGTAAGCATTTTTTGGCTATCTGAAATCATCCACAATCAACCCCATAAATACTATAAATGATGTTTCAACTTTCAGTTCAGTGACGAAGAAGAGGATACAAAGAGAGTCGTCCGTTCGGCGAAAGAAAAACGCTACGAAGAATTAACAAACAACATAAAGCAGATCAGGAATCACAAGAAAATCAAGGATATGAGCAGCTTGCTATCGAGTAAACGAATTTTACACAATCTTGAGTTTTGAAAAACGATCACGAATGTTGAGAAAAATGTAACCTCAATCCATAAAATTTGTCTTTTAGGTTTTGAGGATCTTCAGCGCGCATACCAGAAAGCCATCCCTGTTATACAAAAGGAAGAAAACGGTGCTCCTCCCCGATTCTATCTCAGATGCCTTGTCGAATTGGAAGATTTTATCAACAACATGTGGGATGATCGTGTTGGAAGGTATCGCTTTTCATTCAATATTCTTATGTTGATTATTTATATTTAGATATTCCTACGTGTTATAATTTTTTAACTCATATTCCAGGAAGAATATGTCAAAGAATAATTCTAAGTCTTTGGCCTCTTTGCGGCAGAAACTTCGCAAGTACAATAAAGATTTTGAATCAGAACTGGCCAAGTTCAGAGAAAACCCAGACCTTGGGGACGAGGATGAAGAACAACCTAAAGGTAACTTAAGAATAGTCTTCTGTCAAAACTGGCATTATCCAATTTATTAGTTCAGTTAAGGTGTTATTGCCAAGCAGCAATCAAAATTTGACCTTATTTGTACTGTTTGTTCGCATAGGTATTAGAGAATTATATGGAATAATAAATCCCAACTTCGTTCAATCGGTATCGATTTTGTTAAGGACTGGTTACTTATTCAAAGTATTGTGATTCATCATGTGTGTCTTGTGCATTTAGAGCCAGAAGAGGATTCGGAAGATGAAGCTCCAAGGTCTCAATTGTTCAAGAAGGGTCCGTCTGAAGAACCCATTGAACCTAAAGCAGCCAAGGTAACTTAAAATGCATGCTTCAAATGCCAAGCACTTACTATTCATCAACTTCATAATTGTTTTTCCTTCCAGCCCCCTGGTGATGACGATGAAGGCAGTGATGACTCTATCGACTGGGGAAGCGATTCAGAATCTAGTTCTGAGTCGAGCGACGATGAAGATAATTACACAAGCCTAAGGGAACGATTTTTGAAGAAGTAAGTGGTCGATACATAATATGTGTTTCTTGGTTTTGAAGTTTGCGGGGGAGGAAAGCTCGGCGACTAGTTCTCCATTTTCTTTATTGCCCGCCGAGCACTTTTGCCCCTTCGGGCAATAAAGAAAATGGAGAACGAGTCGCCCAGTTTTTCTCCCCCGCAAACTTCAAAACCAAGAAGATATGAAGCGACTACCCAAAAACGAATAATATGTGTTTAAAACGCAGAAGCCTCTTGTCTTGAATTCAAATTACGAGTTTTGTACGTTACTTAATTCAGAACAACTGATCGCACGGAAGATGAAAAACGCGAAAGAAGGAAGGAAAGGAAGGAGAAAGAGGTTCGTAGGACTCTTGGCAAGAAGAAAGACGACGAAGAAGATGGTGAAGGAGAATGGGAGACTGTCAAAGGCGGAGTTGCAATCCCATCTGTAAGTACTTGATTTTTGTCTAGAAAAGGAATTCATTGTCAAGCAGACATATCTTGAATGAATTGTTTTCCTCCATGAACTTTTTTCCATCATGTGTCATCAGTTGGATTGAACTAATTCAATCTTCTTCCTCTGGTCGTCATGTTCCTTACAAGGTTGAAGTGCTCGGGGACCTCATAACTATCTCATTTTCATGGCTGTGGTGCCATATTGTGTCCCTTTGGATCCTTATTGTGCCCTGAAAATGTTCTTAAAAGCTCTCACACAGAAAACAAACTTCTTGGGCGGCAGAAAGAACTTTGTCCTTTACGATCTTGCATCATAGTAGCCAAACACAGCTATGCCAACTAAAGATGCAGATTTTTGAAGATCATTGCTTTTTCACCCCTCACCTCTTCAATCATGATTTTATTAAGGCCTAAATGTTTTTTCTTAGCAACAGCTCTTAGCCTGGATACAAAGGAAATCCTTATCAACCGGCCTCAGAAGGAGGAGATCAATTAATTTGACAACAGTTTTCTTCCATTTTTATGTAGTAAATGGAAGTATTGCGATCACCCCCGAAGTGAAATCAGAATGGAGGAAGATTTGAACCCAGTGATGTGCGTAGATCACATAGTACTTCCATGTTTGAGTCATTAACAGGAATAACCAATTATAACATCAAGAACCTCGTACTAAGGGCGAAATTTCATTACTCTACAGCTGTTGTGGAACAACTAGCTAGGAGAACCAAAAATAGAAAAACGCACAAATTAGTTTATAATAATAATAAGATATTGATTTTGTCGCAGCCTGTTAGTATCAAAATAGTCAGTAAACAGCTCAGGGCAGAAGTACGGTGGGCAACCCAATCGATACAAAACAGGATTTGTGCAATGGTGTCGCTTATAAAGGAAGGAGACCCGAATATACAAAAGTGCACAAATAAAATGCCTTGGAATGCGAATTACAATGAAGTACAGTATTTGACACCAATATAATAATCGAGTGGACATTCAGAAACATTTCAAGTCTCCCAGCCTTTAAATATAATAATTTTTGCAATCTGTAAAATCAAAATGTTGCCAATGTGCAAATAATGCTGAAGTACTGTATGTGACCCGTTCGATAAAAACCTGGCATCATTCAGTCGCCGTCCCAAACATTTCAAGACCTTGAACGTTCAAATGTATTGTTTGTCAAAATAAAAAACTTTTAAAAAATAAAACCGACTTCAAAAATAGTTGCCTATAGAATAAACTCTGAAAAGGAAAAAATAACAAGAATACCCCAATTTCGCAGTAACTCATTCGCCAACTACGCATTTTAAGGACTACTTTACTACTCGTATTGACCCCTAATAATATAGAAATAACTATTTCTCATTTCCCAAATGATTAAAACACTTTCCTTTCACCTCTGAATCGCCTCCAGATCGATCATTTTTTGGAGTCGGCGCCTCTGTTATAATTTCTTTGAGAAACCTATAGAATTTGCATTAGTAAGACTATAACTATCATCAGCTTTCATGATACTTGAACAGAGCGATTCAGCATTTATGGGAGC
Source organism: Tupiocoris notatus (assembly GCA_037159825.1). NCBI lineage: Eukaryota > Metazoa > Arthropoda > Insecta > Hemiptera > Miridae > Tupiocoris > Tupiocoris notatus. The sequence goes on from JASJUZ010000107.1 coordinate 147,564, forward strand.
CGATTTGTAACGATATCAATTTTACGATGACTACTCACGCCTTTTCCTAAGAACCATTTCAGATTTCTCTGAGTCTTCGAGTCCAGACCCAGTCGTATTACCTGGCACCTACTAATTTGTCGTAAATTCATATTTATTTATTCATCGGGTAGTCGTTTTGCCAGAGAAGCGCCGACTCCAAAAAAAATATCAATCTGGAGGCGATTCAGAGGTGAAAGGAAAGTCTTTTAATCATTTCTGAAATGAGAAATAGATATTTCTATATTATTAGGGGAGGGGATCCAATCAATCAGGAAGTGGTCAGGTCAATACGAGTATGTAAGTAGTCCTTAAAATGTGTAGTTGGCGAATGAGTTACTGTGATGTTCGGATATTTTTGTTATTTTTTCCTTTTCAGAGTTTATATTATAGGCGGATAATTTTAAAGTCGGTTTTATTTTTTTTTTCAAGTTTTTTATTTTTCTCTTTTTAGTGTCTTACAATTATGGACAGCTCTCATCACAAAATTTGCCCAAGCTTTCATTACTGTGTCTTTGTCACTTACTACTAACCGCCTAAACTAAATTCATAAATCAGTTGAACGTTGAAGTTCTAAAGTATAATGTTTTTCTTGGTTGAGTCGTCGCATCTCTCATCGTACTGGGTTGGTGAGGGGGAGAAGAACCAGGCGACATGTTCTCCGATTTTTTATTAACTGGCCGAGTACTTTCGCCCCTTCAGGCATCCTCAGGGCGATGTGGAACCATAGGTTACCACAGCCTATGGTGTAGGCTGTGGTAACCTATGGTTCCACATCGCCCTGAGGATGCCCGAAGGGGCGAAAGTACTCGGCCAGTTAATAAAAAATCGGAGAACATGTCGCCTGGTTCTTCTCCCCCTCACCAACCCAGTACGTAAAGTATAATGATTACATAACTACTTTCAATGTTATTATGTTGATTGAGAGTGAGTGTGAACGTTTGGAATAATCCATCCACTGATTTGAGTCTTTCGGTCAACATACCGGATGCTTTGATCCCATTGATCCACCTTACAAAACTCAAATAATTGACCACCATTGTTGGTGTTTGAATCGCACCAGTTCACTTGTTCTTTATTTCTCAAACGATAATAGAGTTATGATTTTCTCAAGCGTATCCGCAATCACACTGAATGAGAGAATCCAAACAAAATTTCAGAAATTCGCCAAACGTTTGTGCATTATAATGAAGTTATTTGGCCTTCAAAACCATGTTATTTATTGAAAATTTAATGCAACATTTTAAAACCGCAAACATTTAAAAATATTGATTTATGAAAAACACCACTTGTAAAAAACCTGTAGACCTGTAAAACTTGTAAAAATTGAAATAAAAAACTTCTAAAGCTTATATATCTTGGAAGTACACAGTTATCCAAAATCCGGAAACGGCTTATTTTGCACAATCAATAGCACTACATTCTCTGAATATTTCATTGAGTTGCATTCATTTTTCACCAAGATATGACGATTTGTGTCATTTTCTGACCACTGACAGACAGACAAAAGACATTTGGTCAAAAAGGGTTTTTTAGTTCTGTTGTATGAAAAATTTCTTCCATATTCACCTTCATTCGGAATTCCTTTTTTTGGACGAGCACAATACTTTCATTTACTACGTAAACATGGAAGTAATAATTTTCTCCATACCTAAGTAATTTTTGCCTGAAGGTTTCAGTTGAAACTAAACCTCAATCAAGTTCCACAACGTCCTTGTTGTCCTTCCTTCAAGTAACTCTGAATTTTTCGCCTTCTAGGAGAAGCCCAAAATGTTCGCTAAGGACGCTGAAATTGATTTGAAATTGGTGCTAAAAAAATTAAGCGAGATTGTTGCTGCACGTGGTAAAAAACGTACTGACAGGAGGGAGCAGATAGAGCTTCTTCACGAACTGGCTGCTGTAGCTGATGCTCACCATTTGGGCCCCGCCATCAATGTGAAAATCAAACTTGCCATTATTTCCTCCATATTCGATTACAACCCGAAGGTTTCCGATGCTATGAAACCCGAATATTGGGCCAAGTATGTAATTTGTTGTATATTTTTTGTATCCTCTATACTGGTTTGGATTTAAAGCACATTTACGCTGTGTTAGCTGCTCTCCCAAGAAGCGGCGAGTTAGATGCATAGTTAGGCTCTCAGAACCACATCAATTACAGCATCTTTGTCTAGTTGCTGCTCTTGTAAACCTATGGGGGTTGAGGTTGAGAATAACTTGGCGACGTCTTCATTGTTTTATTTCTAGTCAGTGGTCCCAATGGTCCTATGCTGCCCTGAGGATGGCCAAATGAGCAAAAGTTGTCGTCCGTATCGAACAATGGAGAAAAAATCACCATTATTCTTCCCCTCAACCTTACGCATGTTACTTACTCATGCTACCCAAACAGTGAAAACGTGGTTTTACTGAATTGATTAGTTCAATTTTTCCAGGCTGTTGGAACGAATATCGGAAACGTTGGACCTCCTTTTGTCCGTTGAAGATATTGTCATTGGAGAGAATATTACGGAAGAGGGTGAGGAATTTGAGAAACCTCCGTACAAAGTGCGAGGTTGCGTTTTGACTGTTGTTGAAAGGCTGGATGAGGAATTTACCAAACTCTTGAAAGAATGCGATCCTCATTCAAATGAATACGTTCAACGGTAAGTCACTACTCACTTTACATGCAATCATCCATTTTTCAACTTATTTTTTGGCTTACGGTGTATGTGATATTTTTATAGTGCCGATTTTTTTTTTAGATATGAAGCTTGGTTTAGTTAAAATTATTTGAATGTCTGTCATTTCAGGTTAACAGATGAGAAACGCGTATGCGCTATCATCGACAAAGTTCAGAAATTTCTTGAGAAAACGTGCGTACCATCAGATTTGTGCCGAATTTACCTTCGCAAAGTGGAACACTTGTATTATAAATTTGACCCGAACGTCATCAAGCTGAAAAAGGTATTGCACGAACTCATATAATCGATGACAAGGCGTCATGTCATTGACGTCTTGACCAGGAAATTATGTACAAAAAATATTTTTCCGCCAAAAAAGTATTGTGTTGATGTATTCATTGTGTATTCATTCATGCTGTATTTTGAAACTAGTACTTACCTGTTGGACTTGTACAATTGTTTTTGCCAGGGTGAAATCGAAGCTGGAACGGAGACAAGCGTTCAAATTGTTGACAAGCTTTGCAAGTACATTTATGACAAGGACGTTACTGATAGGCTCCGTACGCGCGCCATTTTGGCTCATGTATACCACCATGCTCTTCATGACAACTGGTTCCAAGCCAGAGACCTCATTCTGATGTCTCACTTGCAGGAAACAATTCATCATTCCGATCCTTCGACGCAGGCACGTTCCTATACATAGCTATACCCTATTTCTCCCCCTAAATATATTTCTAAATCCATATTTTGCTTTACCTTTTATAGATTTTGTACAACCGCACGATGGCGCATTTGGGCTTGTGCGCGTTCCGTCATGCTAATATCAAGGATTCGCACAATTGTTTGGTCGATCTGATGATGACTGGTAAAACAAAGGAATTGCTCGCCCAAGGGCTCATGCCACAGGTGAAAGGAATTTGGAAAATATTTCATAATTGAACTCTGAAGTCACCTTCCCAGTAATATTGTTATTACTTTGCATCAAATTTTAACTTTTCAGAGGCAACACGAGAGGAGTAAGGAACAAGAAAAAGTCGAGAAGCAGAGACAAATGCCCTTCCATATGCACATAAATTTAGAGCTTATCGAATGCGCATATTTAGTGTCTGCTATGCTCATCGAGATTCCCTACATGGCTGGTGAATTTTCATTGATATATATTTTACTTAAGAGTGGTTTTGTGAATGTTTCAATTTACCCTGCTATTAATTTTTCTTGAAGCTCACGAGTTTGACGCTAGGCGTCGCATGATTTCCAAAACCTTCTACCAGCAATTGAGAAGCAGCGAACGCCAGTCACTCGTCGGTCCACCTGAGAGCATGCGGGAACATGTTGTTGCAGCTTCCAAAGCGATGAGAAATGGAAATTGGCAAGCTTGCGCTGAATTTATCATCAATGACAAAATGAACGCTAAGGTTTGTCTGTTTACTTTTAAATAAATCAAGGGCTCTTGAATACTTCAGTAACATGTTGGCTGAGCCTGTCATCTGTGGGTAAAGTCACTAATTAATTTTCAATTCAAAAACCTCTCATCAGAGGGCATAAGAGTATCGATCTTCAATCAACCTAACTTCCAACGATAAGGACGAGCAGACAGCCGTATCGAACGGCAGTCAGTCAGTAACCCGCCCAAGGTCGAATCGGTTCCCGCTGCGTTCATCTTGTCTCTTATAAGAAATTCGCGCTTATTGTTTACGGACCAACTTCGCATTCAGTAATTAAAATTTGTATTTCGTTTGAGCGCAAAATTGTCATAGCTGGTAGTGGCGCGATCGCGAACGGTCATCAATCGGCAGTCCAAATTGGTGTAAGAAAATTCTCCCACGCTGTTCTGAACCTAGTGGCCAAAAATCAATTGTCTAAATTCTCCTCGAGGAACAGCCTAAGCGAATTATCCCTACTTTCACGCACACTCTCATACACAAGTACAACACGCACACAAAACATTAACTACACATCCACAGGGAAACGTCCCCAAAGCAGCCACGAGGAAGAGGTATCGGAGCAACTGCCGACGGTGATTTATTTCAACTTAATAAAAATTATACAGTCCACTAAATTCGCATTCGCCCGGTCATACTCATATTCAGTGTCCCCTCTTTCTTTCACGTAAAATTCTTGTATTATTAATTTAGCGCAAACACATATTGTGAATGTAGATAGATTGATAGATTTTTATTTGCCACATAAAAATGCACAGCGATGGTCATAGAAGTATTTTTAAATCAAATCCGTTTAATAGTATATTTTAATAATAAAACAAATGAATGACAAAAGAAATACATGAAAAAATAAATAACAAAATGTCCATCAGGCGAGCCGCCTCCAGGGGACCTGAAGCACACTATCAACCTCCAACACAGAGAAAAATACAAATCACTGTCATTCCCAAAAAACAGCAAGAAACACAAATAAAAAGTCACAGGAGGACGACTTGAACCTCAGAGCTACAGTACTATAAAAATTTCCTCTGCTAATAATAAAACTTGATGAGAATATACATTTAAACATGGTGTGACCGGAAACAAACCTGTTTTAATGCAAGAGATCTAGAAAAAAATCCTTGGGAGGCGGTGAGTTTTGAGAATAATAACAAAACAAAAAAAAAATCAAAATCTTCAAAATTATTTGCCCATAAAATAAACTCTGAAAAGGAAAAAAATAACAGGAATATCCCAACTTCACAGCAACTCAATCACCAACAACACATTTTAAGGACTACTTAACTACCTGACCACTCCCTGATTGATTGGACCACCTTCCCTAATAATATAAAAATTATTATTTCTCATTTCCCAAATGATTGAAAGAATCTGCCTGCTCCTAGAGTGCTCTGCTTACTTTCTAAACGAGTGTCTCTGCGTCCATTTGTTTGATTGTCTATCGTTGTGTCCTTCTCTAGGTCTATGGTTGAAAAAAACAACAAAAAAACAGTGACAATTATTATTGCCATATCTTGCCAAAAATTCTGGAAATTCGATGAAATATTAGTAAAGCATGGTATTCCAATGAATCCAAATTCGAATATTCAATACCTAACACAGACTGCTTCATAGGTACATGATGGAAAACATTATTCCATGTTGCTTACTGTGATTCGTATTGCCATACATAAAATTCTTTATTTTTCGGTAGGTCAAAGCCTTGAAAAGAATGTTTTTCATGGCTGATGTTTTGATTTTGTTTTATTATTTAAAATAAACCATTTTAATTGCCCAAGAAGAAAATTTTCAACCCCCCCCCACCGCCTCAAAATTTGATGTTTTACGTTTCAAGGCATGTAGAATCTGTATATCCAATAAAAATAATTTTGTCTGTCCGCGGACAACACTTTTCCGACCAAACTATAGTAGATGCATTCTTTAAATTTTCATCAAAAATCAATCTCGGTCTCACGACGGCCCAATTCTCGAACCACATTGCTAGCTCTATTTTTGGGGAGTGTTGTAGTTATTTAAATTTTCCAAGGTTTTTCAGAAAAAGATGTATTTGGTATCAATTTCCATCGATTTTGGACGCTAAATCGAATGAAACTATCACGGGGTCGGTTGGTTCTCAAGTTATGGCAGCTTTTGGGAGATTCTCAGAAATTTGGCATGAGGTTATAAATCGATAGTTCTTGGATCTTAGCTCGCGCACAGTGTAGTTCCATGTTATGAGCTTTTCTTCATCGTATCTTCTTCTAGCTTCAAAAATCAATATATTTGAACCCCAGAGGTTTTTAAGGTTGAGGCTCGATAACTGAATGACACTTAAGGGCTGGTGACACAGATTTAGATGTCGTTGCTATAAAAATGATCTCATTTTACAAAACTTTGGCTCGCATACTGCAGTTTCACAATATCAACCTAATTTGTGCATTTTTCCTATTTTTGGTTAGTTTTTCAATAAAAGTTGTTGTAAACTAGCGTTGCGGCCTTTGTACGAGTTTATTCTATAATTGGTTGTACCTGTTATTGACTTGAACATGAAAGATAGATAGATAGATGATTTTATTTGCCTTCACATATGCATAGCAATGGTCGATAAGTAATGCAGGCCAAAGGCCTCCTACCACAGTGCGGGTAGCGACGCATCCCCGCACCGAGGGCCGGGCGACACCCCAGCCCCCCGGGTAAAAGTACTGGGAAAGTACTGTATGATCTATGCACACACCTGGTTTCATATTATTAGGGTAAGTGGTCAGGTTAATACGAGTACGAGTAGTTAGGTAGTCCTTACAATGTGTAGATGGTTATTTAGTTGCTCCAAAGGAAGGGGTGGGGGGGTTCCTTAAAGCAAAGGAATAACGAACACTTAACAGTCATTCTCAGCATTTTTATTTTCTGAAACATCCTTCCTCACAGGCACTAACTCAACCAGGAATTCTTCTTCGCCCTTTACAAAGTTCGACCTTCCTGTTCAGATTTCCTGTTTGCCCAGCCGAATCCTGCCCCACTCAAAATGATCAGAACGAAAAAAATTGACTCTGACGAATAATCAAACAATAATCACAAAGAAAGAAACTGTGGACTGATAGGACACACTGAAAGCAAAAACGTGACATGAAAGGCATTATCATTTATCTAATCACTGATAACTGAGCTGAGCCCTGAGGATGTCAGGACGGGCAAAAGTTCTTGGGCAGCAAATTAATAAAGAATTTGAGAATGAGTCGCCTGGTTTTCTCCCCCTCACACTCCCTGGACATAAAATTATAAGGGAAGCACAAGGTCTAGAAATCTCAGCTTTCGTGTATTGAAATAATAATTTTGAAGAAGGAGCAAAACGGTAAACTTCTTCTTTTTGAATAGCCCGTAATGGATGAATGATTCGTCTATTGGGAATTGTAACCAAAAGTGATATTTTTGTAAAATTACCAATTGGAAACATGAATGTAAGCCACTAGATGCCCTCTTCGTTTCAATCGCCAAATAATAACTCAATTTGTCAACCAGGTGTGGGATCTATTCTACGAAGCCGATAAAGTGAGAGAGATGCTTGTGAAACTCATAAAAGAAGAGTCATTGCGAACGTATTTGTTCACCTATTCACACGTCTACTCTTCCATTTCCATGCACACGTTGGCTGAAATGTTCCAATTGGACAAATTTGTCATTCATTCGATAGTCAGCAAAATGATAATGAACGATGAGCTGATGGTAAGCCATATAAAAACAAATTAAAGCGGAAATTACGCGGCTATGGGAAATTGGCTCAATTTTTTCGCATTTACTGTTTTGGTTCCAGGCTTCTTTAGACGATCCATCACAAACTGTCGTGATGCATAGAAGTGAACCGAGCCGTCTGCAATCGTTGGCTCTCCAACTGACGGACAAAGTCAACAACTTGGTCGACTCCAACGAGAGGATTTTTGAAATGAAACAAGGTAAGCCTTGTATGTCTAGTTGGCGCACTTAATAAAACGCCAAAAAAAAAATTTTCTACTTCGGTGAAGATATCGTACAATTTTAAAATTTATTGTCATGTTTGCAGGCAATTTCTTCCAGCGCGGAGGCATGCAAGGCCAGTACAGGCAGAATTTCAACCGCCCTGGACAAGATTGGGGAAGGCTTCGTCGGGAAAGAACAGAACAGCAGAGAACGTATTAAATCGAATTATTGTCTGCCCTCGTCTGATTTCCTTATTTGAATAGTTTTGGAACTGTTTTCCTAGCTTTTCATTAATAAATATCAGTTTAAACGTAATATAAATGATTTTCCTTCCCCGTTCTATGAGAGCTTATACTGGGAAATTTTGGCAAAAACGAGCAAGAATAACCCATGGATATGAGGATTTTCGTTTCTATTAATGATGTTCTATTGGCTATATATTCTTTAAATCTAAGCATCGTGGAGTTCTGATGACTTAGTCTATTGCTCTGCTTGAATAAACCTCGTTATTTTTGGACACAGTAAGAATGGCTGGTTCATTGCATTTGATTAATAGGATATCGTTTCGATCAAAATAAACTAACGTAATGAGCACGTCCTTACGTAACATTCAGCATCTCGATCACGCGTCATTATTTAATGGCCTGGAATCACTTGTATTTCGTCAACGGTGATAGATAAAGTCAGTCCCATCCGTGACCTGGAGGCAGTCATGTTACAGAGATTCCTTAAGGTTTACGGTATGTACAAGATTACAAACTGGTAATTCACACTGGGGGATTTTCACCCTCAGTATTAATACGTAATATTATTTTATAAATTTAAATAGTGTACAATCAAAGAACATTTTTTTCTATCATTTGTCATACAATTGCAATGTTTTGAAAAATTTATTTTTTACAATTTTAATACACTTCTGATAACAAGAAATAAAAGTATACCAAATGGAGGAATTGAAATTATCTCTCATATTATTATAATTATTTCTCATAATTAGGTATTTGTTGAGTAATTTTACCCTACTAAAAAATTTACATTAACCAAATAACACAATAATCGGAGTATAAATCAGTAACGAGTGTTGAACACTAATTATTCAATATAGAACTGGTGATCGTCAGGAGAGGAAGCTCATTGGTCCCTCAAAAGACGGCACTTTACGATTTCCACGTTGCACATCAAGGGAAAATCGTCGATTTTGGCGGCTTCCAATTACCCGTTACCTATGCAACTGAGAACATCACAGAATCTCATATCCACACAAGAAAATCGTGTTCTATGTTCGATGTTTCCCACATGCTCCAAACAATTGTCACAGGGGCAAACAGACATGAATTTGCCGAGAGCATTTGCACAACAGATATTCAACGTAAGTCAAATTCACAATGTTTTGCTGGTTGAGAAATCATGTCATTAGTTCTCTATATAACTTAAGATTACCGTAGATGCCTGTAGAGGAGAAAGTGCTTGGCATACTGAAATGACTGATGTGATTTATTTATACATGAGGCGTGCCTAAGAGCCCTGTTACAGTAAATAATCTTTTAAATGAAAACTACCTAAGTTCAATACAGGTTAGAAACTACTGGCTTTAGGGTCTGATTACTTATTGAGGGCCAGGTCTAGATTAAACTCCCCCCTGTCGCACCTAATAGAGACAAGGGCTCTCAAGGTGTGGGCACTAATTCTGTCATTAGGATAACAGTTGGTGAGCTGGGAGTCAGGGACCACACCAGGTTCAAGGTGAGAGCCTCCAATCTAGACAATCGACGCATGGAGGATTAGTGTGGAGATCCACTAACCGGACTGGGAACCGTTACGATAGCATCAAAATTTACCATCCTTACACCGATGACCTCCTAGGGTTAATTGTATTGAAAATTGATCCCGAGCTATAGATGTTTTCCCTTATTGGCCATATTATGGTCACTGACAGTGCTCTGCAAGGAGGATGTGGCTCTAGCTGACACAATTGGCCTGAAATGGTAAAGGTGGAAGCCATTGCAAATATGGTACGTCACTTCTTCAACCAGTAAGTAACGGTCCTTACAATATATAATGACCAGCAGGCCATGGCCACATCAACTGAATTATAGACCAAGATCAATTACCAGAAACATATTAGAAGATTGCCTGCAGTGGATGCAATAGACTGTAGATTGTACTGGGTAGGTGAGGGGGAGAAGAACCAGGCGACATATTCTCCGATTTTTTATTTTCTGGCCGAGTACTTTCGCCCCTTCGGGCATCCTCAGGGCGATGTGGAACCATAGGTTACCACAGCCTAGAGACTGTAGAGAGTAGACTGTAGATGTTTGTCTTAATGTAACAAAAAATGGGGGATGAGTGTGGCTTTAGTGCCTGCAGGAGGGGTAGGTAAGTGCTCTTGTGGCAGCAAGAGAATAGTCAGTATGATTACGGAATCCATAGTTCAGTATAACACAAATACGCAGCGACAAAATAAAAATTGACTCGAGGTGGTGAGGGACAAGGCATAGTGGCAAAGAGAGCAGAGAGGGAGGAAGAAGAGACAGAGCACGAGAGATTTCAAGAGGCCTCTCTCATGTGGTGGACAGTAAGTAACAAGCCCTTATCCTGTATCGGTTAATCAAATACCTATATACCTACTGCTATACATGATGTCCATAAGCTCTTCCCTTGTACTTTTCTGGGTTACAAATTAACAAGAACTTTATTATGATAAATCTCACCCTAAGCCAGAACTATACTTTCAGAAATGCCTGTCAACACTAGTGCACTGAGCTTATTAACAGATCGTCATACTGGAGGTATTTTAGACGATCTTATCGTGACCAAATGCGAAAACCATTTATACATCGTTTCAAACGCATCAATGCGCGAACAGGACATACACATCATGACCAGTGCTCAGGTAATATAATTTTTTATTCTCCAAGTATTCACACTCACTATGTTGATGGAATGAAACGTATTAACATGCTATTCAGCCTTATAATCGAAATACTACCAGTGGTATGCATAGATAACACAGTATTTCCATGTTTGAGTCTGTAAAAGGTACAACCAATTATAAAGTTAAGAAACTTGTCCAAATATGTAACGTTAGTACACAAGAACTGTTATTTTCTTCGTTTGGTTGTCGTCGCATTTGTTGTAGTAGAGGGGTTGTGAGGGGGAGAAACTGTTCTGTGAACCTCATGGTTCCACGTCGCCCTGAAGATCTGGAGAATAAGTCGCCTGGTTTTTCTCCCCCTCACAATCCCTCTACTAAGAACTGTTATGGTGGATCCACCATCATTGAAAAACCAGCCAGAGGACCCAAAAATAGAAAAACGTGTATTAAATTAAGAGGCCATGAAGTATTTGAGCCTGATGATACAAGCCAAGTTCTGTATAATGGGATCAAATTTCATAGCAACGACACCGAAAATGTGTGACAAGCCCTTAGCATCGTCGTTACTCATTTTAAATAGAAATAGAAAACATATAGGTTGATAGAAAAGAATATAGAAAGAAAAGAATTTAAAAAACGCTGCAAATGATTGTACAGTGGTTTATTATTCCTTCGCTTCAATAATGATTTAGGAAGACTATCCATTTTTGTGATAGTAATTATTTCGAACATTTCTGAACAATCCCACCGAAAAACAGATGGTAACTATAGGGGAAAACTCGGTAGCAACTATTATAATTTTAATCAATTTTATTTTTCTTAATTTCCTAAGTAAAAGCTAAATTTTTGCCTTACCGTACAGCTGGAGAGAGTGTTTGACGACCATTCCAATGAGTATAGAACGATTTTTATAGCTCCAAGAACTCTCGAGTTATACCCTCATGCCAAATTTCTGAAAATCTCCCAAATTCGACACATAAGCTGTGATAACTTGAGAACCATAAAAGCTATCGACCCGGCGATGGTCTCATTCGATTCAGCGTCCAAAAATCTATATAATTTGATGCCAAATACACAGTTTTCTGAAAAACTTTGGAAAATATGAATTTTCTCCCCCTCAAAACCCCCCAAAAATACCCTTAAAATTGAGCTAGCAAGTTGGTTCCACAATTGGGCCGTCGTAGGACCGAGATTGATTTTTGGTGAAAATTTCAAGAATGTAGCTATTATAGGCCGGAAAACTGCTAACGGCGTACGGACAGAATTTTTTTTATTGGATATTCGGATTCTACATGCCTTGAAACGTAAAACATCAAATTTTGAGGGGGTTAGAAATTTTTTTTCTTGGGCGATAACAATGATTTATTATTAATAATAAACCAATAGATTGATTTTGGCAGCCAGTAGAAGATACATGAAAAGCTCATAACATGTACGAGGGGTGATCAAAAAGTTCCAGGACTGATTTTTTATTAATTTATTTAAAAAATCTACAGGCTATTGGACGTCCTCCCCTTCAAAGTACTCTCCTTGGGAAGCTATACATTTTTCCCAACGATGTTTCCACTGCGTGAAGGACTTTGAGAAATCATCTTGTGAAATGGTGTGTAGCTGCTCCAGCGATTTTTCTTGAATGTCATCTACGGACTCAAATCTCTTTCCCTTCATGGGTCTCTTGAGTTTTGGAAACAAGAAAAAGTCTGCAGGGGCAAGGTCAGGTGAATATGGAGGCTGGGGAATGTCCGTCAGTAGTCGCGAATGAGCATTGCGGAATGAACAGGCGCATTGTCATGATGCAGCACCCACTCACCGCCCCGCCACAACTCTGGTCTCTTCCTCCTTATTGCCTCGCGCAAATTTTTCGAACTCATTTCATTTCGAACCAAATGAAATGTTCAATTCTTCAGCCATCTCACGAATGGTTAGTCGACGATTAGAACGCACGAGACTGTTCAATCTTGCAACATGATCGTCGTCAGTCGAAGTTGATGGGCGCCCTGAACGAGAATCATCTTCACACGATGTCCGGCCTTCCTTGAACCTTTTGTACCACTCATGACACCTTGACCGACTCAGACATTCATCACCGAAAGCCACTTGCAACATTTGAAAAGTTTCAGTAAACATTTTACCCAACTTCACACAAAACTTTACGCAAACGCGTTGCTCTTCCTTTTCATTCATTTCACAAAATCGCCGAACACAAAAAACTTTTTTTACGAAAACAGCTGTAACTTTGCAATGAAGAAGGTTATCAACAATCTGAATAAACAGCTGAGCTCAGGAAGAGTCACGCTAAACAATGCTGTCAACCGCACTGCTCTATGACACTCCATTGCCGCGCAATCTCAACAGTCCTGGAACTTTTTGATCACCCCTCGTAAGACCGCAAAAGACCACAATCAACGTCAACTGCTTGCCATGAAGAACACTTTTAAGCCTTGATCTATCGCAAATATTGACTTTTATGGCTTGTAAAAATCACAATAAACAACATGGAATAATATTTTATTCCTTATATTTCGAAAATACTGTGTGTTAGGTATCATATTTTTGCTCAACGTGGGCAGGCAACCCCACCAGAGCAAAGCACCCTGGGCTAAATGAGGCACTACTTTTCTGAGCTTTTGCTGAGCATTTCACTTAACATTGAATCATTGGCGCTGCTATTCTACAATCAAATCATGACTACTGATACCACAAAAGTATTAATCAATTGGTAACCCATCATACACACTATAGCCTGAGTCCAACTGTCCTTTTTTCAAGGAATACTTCAAGTCTTACGGCAAAGACGTTGCCTTGGAATTCTTAACATGCAAACAGCAATCATTGTTAGCTGTGCAAGGACCTCTCTCCCAGAAAGTGCTGGAACCGCTGTTTCCCACAGTAAACTTCCAGAATTTGTTCTTCATGCAGACGACGACGACAACACTGGATGGATACCATGCCAGAATAACCAGATGTGGCTACACAGGAGAGGATGGCTTTGAAATCTCGCTGCCATCAGACATTGCAACCAGGTTCGCAGAAACGGTTCTTGTGAATCCTGCTGCAAAATTGGCCGGCCTTGGTGCCAGAGATTCTCTTCGGTAATATTTGAAACTAGTAAAAATAATTTGTTGGCTTTGCCTTAAAGCTATACCACATTATGCCTTCACCAATCCTAAAGCAGAATAAGTTCACTCGATTCATCTTATATCCAAAATATCTTTTCCACAGGCTTGAAGCCGGCCTTTGTCTCTATGGTAATGATTTGAACCAAACTATCTCTCCTGTGACAGCTGGACTCATGTGGACTGTCGGTATGTTTTCTACTGTATGATATCAAGTCTCTATTGTATGATTTAAAATCATGCTGGATTTCTAAAAAAAATTGTTTTGAAATTACGGTGATGCCGATTTTCACTTTTTCGAGTACCGCTCCCAACCACGCCGAGAAAAAGAATATGACCACTATTGCACTTGGAAGTACTTACCAAGAGCTTCCTAACGATGGTAAAAAATCATATTTAGGTGGCATATAAGGGATCAATCGATGTTTTTATGGACCTATGTTTGCGACCTCATAACATCTAAACGAAAACTGTTTTTTCATAGTTTGTAAACTTAAATTGTTCAAATTTAAGTCTTCAAAGTTTGGTATTGATTGGACTAAAAGTAGATACTTTTTAGGCCGTATTGCAAAAAATTTGTTTCAATATCACGTTCTTTGGTATATTTCTGGATGTAGAAAAATAACTACGTTAGTCATGAAATTTTCGTTATAAGATTTGAGCGTTAAATTTTCAAGAAATGACATGGTTTTGAGAATGATTTGGAAAATCATGATTTGCAGCCTTCGTACGATTATTTTAATTTTATTATTGGTTATACCTGTTACCGACTAAAACATGGAAGTACTGTGTGATCTATGCACACCTATGGTTTCATATCTATATTTCATTGAACTAACTTTGTGGCCTTTAAATGAGTTTCTCAATTTTGGTTTATTCAATAATAAACCATCGTAATCGCTCAAGAAAAGAAATTTTCTAACCTCCCCCTCAAAATTTGATGTTTCACGTTTCAAGGCATGTTGAATCCGAATATACCTACAATAAAAAAAATTCTGTCTGTCCGCCGCACGCCGTCAACACTTTTCTAGCCAAACTATAATAGCTACATTCTTGAAATTTTCACCAAAAATCAATCTTGGTCTTACGACGGCTCAATTCATGAACCTCATTGCTAGCTCAATTTTAAATCATTAGCAGCATTTTTTACTTGATTGACCTGCCTGCTGACTCAAACATGGAAGTGCTGTGTGATGTATACTCAACACTGGTTGGGTTGTCTCACTATTGACATACAAACACAGACAGATAAATCAAAGGCCTGCATGTAAAAGGGCGCGTCTATATTCTTATCATTCTTTGGCAGGTAGACGACGAAAGGATCTCCAAGACTACCCTGGAGCTCGATTGATACACGATGAATTGCTAACAGGGTCGAAAACTAAACGCGTTGGAC
The DNA here is from genome assembly GCA_037159825.1 of Tupiocoris notatus. Taxonomy (NCBI): domain Eukaryota; kingdom Metazoa; phylum Arthropoda; class Insecta; order Hemiptera; family Miridae; genus Tupiocoris; species Tupiocoris notatus. The sequence goes on from JASJUZ010000107.1 coordinate 162,998, forward strand.
TCATCTGCAACATAGAAAAAGCTCCTCCGATGCGTCGTGGGACGATAATTTTGGATGAGAGTGAGAAAGCAGTTGGTTATGTCACTTCGGGCTGTCCATCGCCATCCCTCGGCAAAAATATTGCTATGGGCTATGTGAGCACTGCACTATCGAAGAAAGGGACTTCCTTATTGGCGAAAATTAGAAATTCACGCGTACCTGTGTCAGTAGCTCGAATGCCTTTTGTGAAAACAAATTATTACACCAAAAACGACTAATATAGATTATTCCAGTTTTATTTTGTTTGGACTGTTTCTGATAAGAATACACAAGGAAGAGACAATGGGGTGCACACATTCATTTTTTTTTTAAATATGATGAAAAATTCAGATTGGTTAGGCCCTCTGAAATACGGAATTGAGGAAACCGTATTATAAACGTGAGTACTGAAGGAAAATTTCAGTGGAAATCAGGGCTCACCCAACAGGGTATAATCCATCACAGGATGCTGTAACCTCAAACGCTAAACCGATTCGCTGACTGAACAACTGCTAGATTCTGTGAAACCAGCCATACAGTAGAGGAGGCTAGTGTATCGAGCACTCTAGCAGCACTTGATAGCACTACTTGGATACAAGGAAAACACTAAATTTTAAGATTTGTAATGGTGAAGTATTGTTAAGTTATTACCTAGCTTTTTGCTATTGTCAACTATAGATTACAGATAGCAAAGACTTGTAACGTTTTCTCAGAATAAAACAGTGATTACAGTTATCCGTCAAATGCGTACTGCGTATCGCGATTGGCTTCTCCAAGCGGTAATACAATCACCAAGCCAATCAGAATACATAATGCATCATCGCTAACACGATTCAATGCCAAGGGAGTAATTCTTATGGAGGGTATTTATTATTTCATAAAAGAATCACAGCTCTCAAAATAATTCCATGTTTAACTGATTTCAAAAGGAGGAAATTACTATAGTTGTATTTTTTCCAACGTATTTCAGAAAAAGTGTATCTGGTATCAATTTCCATCATTTTTTTTAACGCTGAATCGAATGAGACCATCGTGGGGTCGATAGCTTTATAGGAACTCGAGTTATCGCAGCTTATGTGTAAAATTTGAGATTTTCGCTAATTTGGCATGACAGTATAACTCGAAAACTCTGGGAGCTATAAAAATCTATTCTCAAACACTCTTTTCAACTATACCGTTAGGCTAACAGTTAAGCTTTTGATTTGAAAATTAAGAAAAATTAAAATGATTAAAATTACAATAAATTGTTGCTGCGGAGTTACAAATCCATCAACTGATTTGAGGCCCTTGGTCAACATATCGGACGCTTTGATCTCACTGATCAACCTTAGAACACTCAAATAATTTACAACTCCATTGTTGGTTACTCAAATGCACAAATTAAGTCATTCTTTATTTCTCAAATTATAATAGGATTTTCTCACGCCTATCCGCAATTACACTGAATGAGAGAATCCGAACAAAATTGTAGAAATCCACCAAACGTTAGTGCATGACAATAAAATTATTTAGCCCTCATAACCATGGTGCTAAGGAGTTGTTAGGTGGAAACACACATTTGGGTATTTGGGAGGATAATAATAGAATGTGGTGTCGATGGTAAAGAAAATTGCATGAAAAGTGTAATTGGAAAAAAAATTAAAATCAGGTTTGTAACAAATAAAATGAACGGGCCTCAGACTGAAAGATGTCAGTTTGCAACCAGCTGCATTATTCTCCAAATCGGAATAAATATATAATTCAGCTGTTTCTAACAAAAAATAAAAATAATAAAATGGAACATTCATGGGCTGGCTGACTTTTAGGACCAGAATTCAGGCTGTCAATTTCAATTGGGCATAGATGTTGCTTCTAATTCTGACGTAGGAGCGTCGGGCTCTTCATCATTATATATGTTCTCCGCCATCTGCCAAACCTGTAAAGCAGTATCGGACGATTATAGTGGGAAAAACATACGAGTATTTAGGTGAAATGTGCCTATACAATTGGAGTTCATAGCTACATTTCTAGGTACTGTTTTGTATCAAAGTAACTTAAAACCGTCTCAGTTTAATTTCTTTTTTCCAACGATTCATATGCAAATTCTTGTCCATTAAAGCCTAAAGTTCCGTGATGGTTCATTGCAAGTATATTAATCACATCTGGACGAACTGCAACAAAAGTTACCTGCATGATATTGTCTTCCGAGACAGAGCAAATTACCCAAGGTTCGTTCGGGTTCCATGAGAAATCCGAAATTTTAGCAGTGTGGCCACCATGAATAAACTGAAAAAAAAATTTAATGTGAGTTGAACATGTTTAATTATTGGGTATTTTTGGTCACCTACCAAACTCTCATCACCTAATGAAAATAATGATATCGTCCAAGAAGTCGAATTCGAGACAGAAGGGAAAGTGAAAACAATATTTGAAGTACTATACTCAGACACACTTTTCGAACAAAAGTAAGTGTCTGTTTGAGGTCAAAGTGACAAAGGTCGCCATTTCTTCATGTTGAAAATTAATTTGCATAAAATAATGTACCTAGGGAATATTTGTCGCCCTAAATGGGCGAAAGTGCTCGGCCAGCCATTAAAAATCTGGAGAATAAGTCGCCTAGTTTTTCTTCCCCTCACAACCCCTCTACTACAATAATAAAATTGAAATAATCGTACAAAGGCCGCAATGGTAATTTACAACTACTCAAATTTCAAGAATTTTTCTGGGAGATAGGAGATTATTTGTTGCTCAGACCATAGACAGATGGACGCGAGGACAGACGGAGACTCTGACAGACAAATAAATGGACACCTGAAGATGCCCGAATGGGCGAGAGATCTCGCCCGAGTAATAAAAGTATGGAGAAAAAGTGGCAATCTCAATCCTCCCCTTATCCTGACAATATCAGAAACAGAGCGACACCCAAAAGAAAAACAATGGACGTACACAGACACTTGTGTAGAAAGAGAGCAGAGCGCTCTAGGAGCAGGCGCGCGGAACGGTCAGTTTCAGATAAAGCTGAGAGCAGATTTCTAAGGAATACACCTTTTCTCAGGCAGATTCCTCTTATTTAACGGTGTATTGTGGTTTTTTTTCTGCTTAAGAAACCTTGTTGAATCATACAAAAATCAACAAACACGAAATAATTTCCATGTTTCTATGGACAATGTTATGATTGAAAAAAACAAACTTTTAAAAAAATAATAAAACCGACTTCAAAAATTTTGTCTATAAAATACACTCTGAAAAGGAAAAAATAACAAAAATGTCCCAACTTCGCAGCAACTCATTCGCCAACTACACATTTTAAGGACTGCTTTACTACTCGTATTGACCTGACCACTTCCTGATTGATTGGATCACCTTCCCTAATAATATAAAAATTACTATTTCTCATTTCCCAAATGATTAAAAGATTATCCTTTCACCTCTGAATTGCCTCCAGATTGATCATCTTTTGGAGTCGGCGCCTCTCTTATATTGTATTGGAGAAGCCTATAGATTCCGAATTAGTAAGAATATAAATATCATGAGTTTTCACGATTCTTGAACAGAGCACATCAGCATTTATGAGAACTGATTATTAAAAATATCGATTTGAAGGTGACTATTCACGCCTTTTCCTAAAAACCATTTCAGATTTCTCTAAGAATCTTTAGATCCAGACCCAGACTTATTACCTGTCACCTACTAATTTATCGTAAATTCATATTTATTTGTAACCATCGGTTATTTTGCCAGAGAGGCGCCGACTCCAAAAGATGTTCAATCTGGAGGCAATTCAGAGGTGAAAGGAAAATCTTTTAATCATTTGGGAAATGAGAAATAGTAATTTTTATATTATTAGGGAAGGTGATCCAATCAATCAGGAAGTGGTCAGGTCAAAACGAGTAGTAAAGTAGTCCTTAAAATGTGTAGTTGGCGAATGAGTTGCTGCGAAGTTGGGACATTTTTTATTTTTTCCTTTTCAGAGTGTATTTTATAGACAAAATGTTTGAAGTCGGTTTTATTTATTTTTTTTTAAGTTTTTTTTATTTTTCTCTTTTTAGTGACTTACAATTATGGACAGCTCTCTTTACAGAATTTTCCCAAGCTTTCATTATTGTGTTCTTGTCACTTACTACTAACCGTCCAAACTCAATTCATAAGTCCGTTGAACGTTGAAGTTCTAAAGTATAATGATTACGCAACTACTTTCAATGTTATTATGTTGATTGAGAGTGAGTTTGAACGTTTGGAATAATCCATCCACTGATTTGGGTCTCTTGGTCAGCATACCGGATACTTTGATCCCATTGATACACCTTACAAAACTCAAATAATCGTCTACACCATTGCTGGTTACTAAATTGCACCAATTCACTCGTTCTTTATTTCTCTAACGATAATAGAGTGATGATTTCCTGAAGCGTATCCGCATTCACACTGAATGAGAGAATACGAACCATATTTCAGAAATTCGCCAAACGTTTGTGCATTAAAATGACGTTATTTGGCCTTCAAAACCATGTTATTTATTGAAAATTTAACGCTGAATTCAAATCTTCTAACGAGAATGGAATGACTAACGTAGTTTTTTTTTCTACAAGCATAAATAGTCCAAAAAACGTGGTTTTGAAACAATTTTTTTAGAAATACGGCCTAAAAAGTATCTCATTTTAGTCTAATCAACTATGGAAAAACAGTTTTCGTTTGGAAGTTATGAGGTCTCAAACACAGGTCCATTAAAACATCGATTGCTCCCTTATTATGCCACCTAAACTTGATTTTTTACCATCGTTAGAAAGCTCTAGCTAAGTGCTTTCAAGTGCAATAGTGTTCATATTTTTTTTCTCGACGTGGTTGGGAACGGTGCTCGAAAAACCTCAAAAAAGTGAAAATCGGCATCACGTTTTTGGTTACACTTTCTTCTCTACACGCTATATTAGAATGCCGAACGAAAAATTGGAGCTAGGCCCTTGTAGGCAGATAAATTATGAACAAAATGACACCAGAAACAAAACAATCGAGCAAGTATTCTAGAAGTTATAAGCTTGCAAAGTCAAAACTTCCTTTTTTTCGCGAAAATCACGTTTTCCGTAGTTTCTCCGCGTCTGGAGACGTAACTACTGGATGGACTCAATTGAAAAAATTATGGGACCTACCTGGATAGTAACCCTTTCAAACAAAAAAAAAGTAACCCGATCAGACGTACAGGAGCTGAACGCCGGTGGACAACACATACCGAAAAAAAAAATCCCGCAAGACAACCATAGTAACCTCCTCTTTGTTTGAAGTCGGTTAATAAATCGACTTCCATTCTCCTCAAAACGTTTTCGGCAGGTTGGATTAGTTCAAATCAAGATGAAAACCCATCGTATTTATAGTATACTAGCTTATACTATATACTAGGCCTTGAGTGTTCAAACAATTTTGGTGGCCAAAAAGCATTGTAGATGCAAACAATATTTTAATAACCCGCAATTACGTTATGTGACTTAAACAATAAAAATCTATCGTCATTCACCCCCCAAAGAAAACGTTTCATGACCTTTTAAAATTTCAATTGTATTAGGGAAATGTGAATATTCCTGACCCAAAAATATAAATAAATAAAAAATTAAAATAAAACGTTAATAAAATAAATAAAAAATATTCCTGATCCGCACGACTTCTATCATGGGCGGTTGATCAACCTGTGATATAAATTGTGAAATCCGTGAAAAAAAAAACTACTGGATAGCACAGATGTACGGCGTGTGACCCAAGCGGTGAAGATCAGGCGTCAATCCCCCGCCATTACAAATATTAAAGACCTCTAGCGTACAATATATTGATTTTTTTGGCCTGTATAAAGCTCAACAGCAAAAAACGGCTCAAGGTGGAAGTACGGTATGTGATCTAAACAATACAAATCAAGAGTTATGAACGTGGTCATAGTTGGTCATATTTAAAGCGAAGTGCCCGAAAGTTGCATAAGCGCTTGAATTAAGTAACTGAAAATGCGTTTTAAGAGGAAGTACTGCATGTGACCACAATAATAAAAAGTCAAGCAATATCCAGCTTTCATATAGAAAAATTTAAAGTCTCCCAGCGTTCATATACTCACTCTTGTGGTCGATAAAAATCCCAAAAGCTTAAAAATGGCATACGGCGGAAGTACTGTGTGTTATCCAAACTATACAAAACAAGTTTTGTGAAAAGGTCAAAGTTGGTCATATTTAAATCAAAGAGACCCAAAAATTACAAATAAAATAACTGAGACGGGGAAGTACTGGGTGTGACCCCAATAATAAAAATCAAGCGATATTCAGCTGTCATATACAAACATTTGATGCCCTCCAGCGTTCAAATATATTCAGTTTTGCGGTCTATAAAAATCGATATATAGCTAATATGCAAATAACGTGGAAGTACTGTATGTGACCGACTTGATAAAAATCAGGCATCATTCAATTGCCGTCCTAAATATTTTAAAACCTTGGTGTATGAGCCAGTACTATGTATAACCACTGTACAATCATTTGCCTTCATTTTCCTCAGTTCACCAACTTTAATACGCCTCATGGCACGTCTACTTCTATGTACACAAGACACTCTTAGCCGATTGGATGCGATCCGCCTTCATATAAGTTGCTTAATTTTTTATGATTGCTTTAGTATGTGGCCCATAAAAGTTCCATATTACTAATGCTCACCACTGGTTTAATATACAATAAGAGCAAGCAGAGCGGCGTATTATAAAATACGCCAATACATACCAACAACTCAGGCGGACCGTCTTCTGCATCTTCAGCGCTTTGCTCTTCGCCGATTTTACTAAGATCCCAAACATGAAGCCTACGGTCTGTTCCAGACGATGCAAGGATGGTTTCATTGTGAGGAGACCATTGGACCTAAACGACCAAATGTAGATTACATGAAACAGGTATAACTAATAAATATTTTTTGTTGAATGAATTTATGCTCTCTTACCTGAAATATTTCATCTTTATGGGACTCGAAGGAGTGAAGTTTCAACTTGAGATTCCTCAAATCCCACAGAGCAACCGTCTAAAACATATTCCCCAAAAATTAATCTTGGTCTGACAATTCTCTAAAATAGCTACTTCAATTTTAAGAGTATTTTTTGTGAGTTTTGAGGGAAAGAAAATTCGTATTTTCCACTTTTCTAGACAGACGTGTGTTTAGTACCAGTTTCTATAAATTTTTGAACGCTGAAACCAATTGCAGAGTAGATTGCTTAAATCGTTCCCAAGTTATAGCAGCCTCCGTGTAGAATTTTCGAGATTTTCAGAAATTTGGCATGAGGGTATAATGAGAGCATTTTTGAAGCTATAAAAATCATTCCATGCTCGATGGAACGGTCGTCAAACAGTCTATACAGTTAATTGAATAATTCAACTTTTAATTAGATAATGAAGAAAAATAAAAATAAATTAAAGTTGCCATAGTTACTCAGGAGTTCTCCCTGAGAGTTACCAATCTGTTGTTAGGTTGAAACGTTAACGTATGTTCGGAATAGATACTACACAAATGGATGGTCTTGTTTAATTCTAATTCTAAGCAAATGAATATTAAATCTCTGTACAATAACTTGCAGCGTTTTATCCACCTTATCTGCAGAGCCTGTGGCCAGAATGAATTCCGAGTACGGATTGAATGAAAGACAGTTGACCTCAGCCGTATGAGCATCTACTGTGTGAGATGGCTTGGATGTGTTGTTTGACCGTGTGTCCCAAATCATTAGCTTCTGGTCGTCGGCGACTGAGCCGAACAAAGATTCGTGAAGAAGGTGCCATGCTACGTCCTGCAACAGAGCAAGGGATTATCTATAAGCTATTTTAAGAATTACAAAATTTTGTAAAAAAACATGGATTTGAATTGCAGTCAGGGACAATCCTAGAACACTAAATAACAAAGGGATGGAGCATGCGTAATTTAGGGCCACACACATAGGTGGCTGTGGACTCCATGGCTCCAGGTCACCCTGAGGATGCCAGAACGGGCGAAAGCGCTCGGCCAGCCAATAAAGAATCGGACAATGAGTCGCCTAGTGTTTCTCCCCCTCACACTCCCTGGACAACAAAAAATGTGGCGACAAGGAAAAGATGAAGAAGAACGTTGCGCAATGGACAAATTGATGTCTAGCCTGCCAAAAAAGTGAAATCACCCGACACGTGAAACCTCCCATAGGAAAATTTCCTTAAGTACAAAACGGTTTGAGGTTGTCCATATCGATAGTACCGGACCATTGCCTGTTTCGGAAGGATACTCTTATGGCTTATAAAAAAATTGAAATGTTACCATGCTTGACTCGCGGTTTTATTTAATTTATTACTACTTTTTCTCCTCTTTTTTTGTGCACTGGCGTTCAGGCCCTGTAGGTCCGATCCGGTATATATTTTTTTGTTTGGAAGGCTAACTAACCAGGTGTGTCTCATAAATATATTTTTCAAGAATGAGAGAATGCTGGCTTGCTCTGTTAAGTACTATCATGAAAACTCATGATATTTATATTCTTGCTAATTCAGATTCAATTGGCTTCTCTAAGACATAAGAGAGACGCCGAATCGAAAAAGTGGCCATTCTGGAGGCAACTGAGAAGTGAAAAGGAAAGTCGTTCAATCGTTTGGGAAATGAGAAATAATTATATTAAGGAATGTGGTCCAATTAAGCCAGGAGTGGTCAGGTCAGTGGGGTAGTAAATAGTCCTTAAAATGTCTAGTCGTGATTGAAAATTTAGTATCCTCCCACGGCCGTGGATACCTTGTAATGGTGCTTCGAAGCCCTGATGATGCCCGAAGGGGCGAAAGTGCTAGGCAGGCTGAAAATAAAAAACAGGAGAACAAGTCGCCTTGGTTTTCTCCCCCTCAACGAAGAATTAGTCCTACGTATTTCAATGATTGATTGATTGATTGAATCGGTTTATTTAATTTACCAGGGTATTAAGGGTGATACCAGGGTAATGAGGGAATAATTAACGTATTACAAGAGACCCCATATCTTTTATCCCAAGTTTCGTCCTCTAGTCTTCTCAAGTGTTTTGATTGAACCGACACGAGATACTTTTACACTCTCAAAACGTCATCATCTTCCGACATTCAAGGTCTTGAGATGTTCAATATGGCGAGTGACGCTTGATTTTTATTGAATGGCTCACACAGCGTATTTCCACATTATAAGCTTTTCGCTACTTCTCCTCTATTGCATAGTTGGTATTTCGATTTTTACAGGCTGTACAAATCAATATATTTCAACACTCTAGGTCTGATGTAGAAGGCCTAAGAAAATATTACGACCACTTTGATCAAAAGCCTAAGAATGAAACTTTATTTGTTATTGTTTTCTAGAATTGACTAAGAATTTCCAACGTTATCACAAACTAACACAGACAACTAACTGTTGACTGTGTTACACTTCCTTTCTCCAATTGTTTACATTGCTCCTGCAATGTGCTGCGGAAAAATGTAAATTTTACCATATATTTTACATACTCTTATTTTTATTTTACATGTCTCTGGATACTATAGGTGGATTTGGGGGCAACTGCTCACTAAAACGATACTTACACCTCTTGGTAGACCATTGCACTAGGTTTGCGTACATCCTTACTTCAAAAACTCAAAAAGCTCGTGATTTCATACACTATTAACCAAAGTTATATCGAAACGCGTCAAAATTGGAATCTTACTCGCTGACCAGTACAGTGGGATAAATTCTAATGAATTCAAACTGTTCCTAAAATGCCAGGGTATAAATTTGAATTTTACAGCTGTCGATTGCCCGTTTCTGAACGGATTGAACGAACGGTTAAATCAAACCTTGGCAAACCGAATCCGATGCAAAATAAACGAGGAATTGTCAAGCACAAAACGCTCATGGTCGGACATTGCAACGCAATGCGTGGAGGAATACGACACTATTCATACATCCACTCAATTCAGCCCGAACAACTAATTAAAAAACATAGAGGTACATATTGTTCGAGATGATTGCAAAGTTCAAAGAAATTTGGCTGAAGATAGAGCACAAGCTTTCAAGAATTACCAACAAGTACATGAACAAAATGAGAAAAAGTACGACAAAAACTGGAAAATCCCCACTTTTCAGGTGGGAGACATGGTTCATGTTGCTCATGGTAACTCCCTGAATCGAAACAAACTAGAACTCGAAATTAGGAGACTCGAGAACTCGAAATTAGGACAGGTCCCTTCAAGGTACTCAAGAAAATGTTTAATTCAATCTTCAAGATTGGCTCAGAGACCGAAAATCTGAGTCGAACCTATTTCACGTTTCCAAACTTTTCCCCCATCCCTGGAAAACATTAATGAAACAATTTAATAAAATGTCAAAAAAAAAGTTTACTTAGGGGATGAATCTCACCCCCAGGAAGGGGGATGTAAAGTTGAATTTTGGTAAGTAAAATTTGAGTTGTGGTTATTCATTTATTTACTCGCTTCAAAATAAAGCCTTCTTTACAGATGCAATCATCATTGATTTATTACCGAATTTGAATCGTAAATTGTGGGTCTTGAAATTTTTTCTCCTTTGTCAACCTTGTAGAATCGACAGAATAATAACAGACGAAATAATTTCGTTTGCTCGGTGGACGATGGAATGTTTGAAAAAAACCTACACCTTCATCCAATCCGTATTTGTGATGATGTCTCCATTTACTATGTTGGATCAGTTCAATCCGAGATGAGAACCCATTATACCTCATCATTTCTGTTCATCAATAAATTGTGGACCACGAAGGCAAGCATGATTCCCCATCTTTAAAGAACATTCCTATACATTGAGCGTTTAAATAATTATTGGGGCTGAAAAACATTTTTGATACAGATTTCTGAGGACTGTAAAAACAAAATATTATCAATATGCAAATAACGCGGAAGTACGTAATGTGACCCAACTGATACAAAACAGGCGTCATTCAATTGCCCTCCCAAACATTTCAAGACCATGAGCATTCGAATATATTGATTTTTGTGGCCTGTAAAAATCAAAATACACACTAGTGAAATAGTGAAAAAGCTCATAACATGGAAATACAGTTGTGCCCCAATACGTCAATTAATGGTAATCTGCTCGCCATAGAAAACATAATATCAAGTCTTCAAAAGTTACAAAATAATGTATTCTATAGCCAGTAAAATTCGAAACAGAAAAAACTTGTAACGGATATATCTCCAATGCTCAGTGTGTTATCCAAAATTAAATAAAAGCTAATTTTCCCTGAAAATATCATTGAGCTTCATCCTTTTTCAGGGAGATATGGCGATTTTTGTCACTTTTTGACCACGTATAGCAGTATGAAAATTTCTTCCAATAGAACCTTTGTTCCAAATTCAACTTTTCAGACGATCACAACTCCATTTACTACGTACACGTACTGACAAAACTAAGTGATCAGTCCAAATCGACTAGTAAACTATAGAAGTAAACAAATAGTAGTTCAACAAACTAAATAAATAATACAGTGAAATTTAAATTGTTGTAATTATGTGACTCTTCGTATCGTTCCAGTGATCATAATTATTCAAACGTTCACCTCAACGACGGCCGTGTGCCCGGTGAAAATGGTTTTGGCGTCGATTATTCGGTTTTCTTTAGGTGTAGCGTTGATGTCCCACAAGCAAATGGTGTGATCATCAGAGGCTGACAGGAGATACCCGTTGAGGTTGGGATTCCAGGAGAGACCATAACCTTCTTTCTGATGTCCACGGAGTCTACAAAAAAAGAGAGAGATTATATTTTTTCCAGGAAATCAAACCTAATACAATGCTCATTTCTTTTACAAGAAAATAACTTATTGTAAGGATATTACAAAAATCACCTCAAATCTGGATGACAATCGCCATTGGGGTCTGGTTTGGAGGGATGCTTTGTGTAATCAAAGACGAGAACGTCACTTGACGGAGTTTTAGTGGCGATCACACAAGGATTTTGCGGCATATACCTTGCTCTGTTCACCTCACCTTCATGGTTGATTTTGATTTCAATTTCAATTTTACCGCTCACTGAGCCGAATCCGCCAAACTCTATTAACAAACAGGAAAACAAATAATTAGAATTCAATGCAACTTCAGGTAGTGATTATAAATTTTTTCTTTGAGATTGAGGAATTTGTGGGGGGTTGAGCACTCCCTGCACCTCCAAGTGGTTCTTTTGTGACTCAGCCCCATCTCAGTAATACACATCGGGCATCCCAGCCTCCCAAAGGAAGGCTAGGATATACTTTGAGGCACACAAGTGTTTGATGGGGTTCCTGGAACCCCTAAGAACAACACCAGAATCTTTCGGCTGCAACTGCTGGGCAGCACGAGGATTTGTCTTCCATCTTGAAAATTACCCATGAAGTTACCTCCTTTCTCATTGTCGTAGTGCGAGGCATCGAACTGGGCATCTTCATTCGGTAACTGTACAGAAGCAATCAACAAGTGATTCTGCTCATCAGAAGTGTGTGTTCCTAAAATCAGCCTGGGAAAATAAATACAAAATGTGAACAGAAGACACATGCATTTATGGCCAAAACCTCAAGTCTGAATAATAATCATAAATATGTCACCTGTGTATGGAGTAGTCTTTGCCTTCTGGTCGGGTCACATCGGGCAACCATTGAGCTGTAAGGGAGGGCCATTCCAAGGCATGCGTCATCACTAAATCGTACAGGAAAGGGGTATTCTTTTTCCATATCTTGTACTCCTCGTTAATGACGCGCTCTTCGATAGCATCGTCGTACGAATCCGCGACTCTTCTTGTTGTTTCTGAAAATTGGCGCAAAATGTACCTATAAACGATCCCTTATTACAGGTAAAAAAAGATAAATTCAGGTTAGAAAGAAAAATGTATTAAGTAGCAGCACATCACTGTATGAATTAATGAGTTATATGAAAAACTATCCACAATCGGGAATTTGCATTGATTTTCATTCCGAAAGTAATCATCAATAATCATTATACATTCCAACAGACACTATTAAAGCTTAGTTATCGAGCTCATCGGGACATTCCTTTGTTTGAAAAATACTAATTCATGCTGGTTAATCATCTCTTCAGTTTTTGAGGGAGTAAGAACTCAACTAGGTATAATAAACTAGACCGGAGGCTACGCACCTCAACATTATAACAATGAGATGCTTTGATGAATTTTAATGGATTTTCAAGCCATGAAGGATGATTGCGGTCACACAATAGAAACAAAAGGAGTAGTAAATTATTATTGCCATTCTGATAGCAATTAACCATTCGATGGGAGGAATTGTCCGCCTAAAATGGAGTTGAAACATATCAGCTACCTTTCTTTAAATGACAGCTGCTTCGGTAGATGCGTTTCACACATCAAACAATGAACATAAAGTGACCGGATTAGAATTTTAGACAAATCAGGATATATAACCAAGGAAAATGAGAAAAACCGACCGCTCACCTGTATCTTTTTCCGCCATCGCACGCAAGAATTTCGGGAACACCGAACTCCAGTTCTGCAAGGAAAAACTATAATTAGCAAGAGAAATGTTGAGGATGGTTAAAACAACAGGAGATGAGAAAAAAATTAAATAGCTTACTAGAATAAAACTTCAATAGGACTCAACGGACGACAAATCGACCAGGGAAGTCTTCAATTTGTGCGGTACCGATCAACTTCAAAATGGCCGATCAGAAGCCAGCACCCGGCGACAACAAAGCGGTCGCGGCATTTTACGAAGGCAGCCCCCGCTAAAGGATCAGTGACGCCATAAAAGAATGTTTCGACCTAGATATCCTTTTCCTAACGCGTTAAGCCATCAGTACTAAGATCGAGATAAAATAGATTAGCTCAGCGATGTTATATCGATTTTCACGGCTGACGAGGATTTATACGAAATTTTACAACACTGTTATTTTGGCGGTAAATTTCTGGCGGGTTGTTCTTTGCTTTGTTGTTCGACTTGTTCGTTCATTGTACTTTGTTCATTGATCAGGTATCACTATTTCACTATCAGATCATTAGGTATAGGTATAGGTCATTTATACACCTTGCGCTTTACCTTCAACCACATGCTTGCACAAGCCAGTTTGCACTGTTAGCACCACTGCACCAGTTCTCCCTTTCTCTATGGCACCAACTGAACTGTACTCGGTTGTGTTTATACGAACACGTTTACTAGTGCTTGTGCTGTAATTTTGTGCGCTCTAGGTATGTGCTTTGTTCGTTTTGATGTTTCGACCTGATATCGGTACGTCGTCATCGTTTCATGGGGAAACTATACCCTAAGCCTAAGGGATAATTTCTCGACAGTCTTAAATGTTGATGCCTAATTTTAAAAAAATCATTAATTATTGATTTTGCACTAGCTCAATTCTTTAGCCAAATCGCTAGCCCGATTTTAAGGATAATTTTTGGGGTTATGAGGGTGGAAAAGTCGTATTATTTGTCAGGGAATTTGAAACGTAAAGTGTGTTTGATATCATTCTATATACCTAGATTCGTGACGCTGAAACGAATAAGACCATGACCGAGTAGACCGGTTTTCGAGTTATCGCAGCTTCAGTGTGAACTTTAGATGGTTTTGAAAAATAGCCATAATTCTATTAACTCGAGAATTTATGGAGCTATAAAAATTGTTCTTTACCTACTTGATGGAATCGGAAAACACGGCATAGGCAGTGTCATTACATTCATGCAGAAAACCTTCCTTATTATTGGGAGCGAATTTACTACGTAAACATGGAAGTGAAAAATGTGAGCTGTTATAATTATGTATCTCGAATACACAGTGTGTTATCCAAAATTCAATGAAGGCTCATTTTTCTCATTCATTAGGAGACCATTAAGTACCTGGAAATTTAAGTGGGCTTCATTCATTTTTATGGGAGATTTGGCGATTTATGTCACACTTTGTGACCACAGACACATGTTCAGAAAGGTTTTCCAAGTATTTCTCCCTACAGGACCAATACTTTTCTCCCTAGAAATACATATCTCCCTACGGGGGAATTTCTTCCTACAGGACCTCGGTTCCAAATTCGAGTTTTTGGCGATCGCAATACCTTCATTCACTATGTAAACACGGAAGTAATAGAAAGGCTGGCTTCGCTTGTATCTCCAGGTCAAAAGAACTCCGAGTACCGGGCCAATTTAACATTAACAGAACGAGCCTCTTGCCAGTCAGCCTGGTGTCTGCATGAGAACGTCTGTACACACATGTACCACTCTTGTATGATTAAACTACCTTCAACTCCGAAAAGCAATCTCTACGTAGATCTTTACACTTGAACCTAGATAGCTCTGACGATGCCTAAAGGGGTGGAGGTGCTAAGGGAGGTAAACAAATTATGGGGAACGAGTCACCTCTTGTATCCCCCTTCAACCTTCGGCTTGTGCAAATAGCTTTTTAACTCTTGAGCTGATTTACTTTGTTGAAATCTTTCATTCGTGCATCGACTGAAGACCCTATGCCCATTCATCTATGGACTTAAATGCCCATTACTGAAATGAGTGTTTTCTCGTTCAATGAGCTAACGTTCTCCAGGGACGTATGGGTTCAACATCAGGGTTATTTTCAAAGTCAATAGTACGAAATAGATGTTAATGAATAACAAATAGAGAAAAATACTTCGTTAGGAATATTCCAACTATCGTTTGTAGCCTTATTAATTGAGAAGGAACGTTAGTGAACACTTATGGATACCACTGGTCATCTAAGGCGAAGGCGGCCTAAAAAAATTCCCCGATCAGTCGAGCAACTTCATGAGAAAGAATTCAAAATTCATCGAAGCATCTTGCTGTTGAAAGAATACACTCAATGCTCGACAATTCATGGGATTCAGCATATTTTCAGGGGTGGTGAGTCCTGGTTGCACTGGTAAGGATTAAATTAATGTGTCTCGATTATTCGGAAGGTAGTGTTTAGCCCCGCACGCTTTGGATTTTTTACTTCTATAGTAAAGCTTTCGTTTTTTAGTATGATCTGGGTTGTGCTTTGGACGTTGAGCACTTGTGGAGCTGCTTATATGGTCCATAATTGCTGGAAAAACTACTCCACTCATCCAATAGCAATTTCAATAGTTGATACCCAACACCCGCTGAAAGAAGTTTGGTTTCCTGCAGTGGCGTTTTGCCCCTCGAATAAAATTATGCTCCAGCCGGCAAACGAATATTTGTCGAGGTAAGCTTCAAATGAATTGTACTTCATTGAAAATCACCTGAAAATGCTCTGAAATATTGATGCAGAAGGGCTTAATGTCTGCTGTGCCGTTTTTAAAAATTCCAGATACATCAGGGACCAGAAAATCCTCAACAATACTGCATTACTGGATTTTTACAAGTCGCTCTTGATGCTGCAGTACCCGCTGTACGTGCAGATGCAACATTTTCTCCAGAACTGCGACCATTTGCTACCCCAGCTTGCACGTATCAACATAACCGATCTGATGTACCATGTGAGAGGCTGCAATCATGATAACTCGTTCTTTAATGAGCTAAAAAAAGTTGAGAAAAAATCCTCTTGAGTTTTTCAGTATAATGCTAAAACTCTCCTTTGAAATTTTTTTTTGTCGGTCTATGATTTCAGGCTTTACCCAAATGCGAGCAACTTTTCACTCGCTGTTATTGGAAAGGAATCAGAGCCAACTGTTGTTCGGAAATATTCACACTTCAGAGGTCTGAGGAAGGGTTTTGCTATTCTTTCAATTCAGTGACTTCTGAACCTGCAAACACAAGCTGGTATTACCGTAGACATGCCCATTTCTATACTATTTGTAGCATGCATTGGCGTAACCAGTTCTGCCATATGGTGAGGAAAGTAGGGTTACAGCTGTAACCCACTTTTCCCACATCTCAAGCAAACTGTTGAGCAAATCTCTCATAGGCAAATAGATAAATCAAAAATCAACTAGCAGACGAAAAAAATGGTTGCGTACAAGTCCGCAACACAATTAGACATTTTTATGTGCTTCGCCAGCAACCACCTCTGTGGAAACTGTCTGGGTAGCGTAAATACGAGCCGAACCCCGACTTACTGCTCGTCACGGTTGAGCTTCGCTAATGAGTAAAGTGCTACCATGGTAACTGAAGGCGGACTAAATACAGTAGGTAATAAATCAGAGTATTCAAATATATAATAACAACATAATATTATGTTGTCATATTATGACCCTAATGTTTGGCTTCTTGAGGCAACCCCCCTCTGTGGAAAACGTAAATACCTACATAAATTGATACCTACATCTAACGCTTTTCTCTAACGTTTGTTTCAACTTTATAGCAACACAAAAAAAAAATGCTAAGTTGATCGCTGAATTGTTTTTAATATACATTTATGAACGACCTTAAATCCCAGTTTTCGGGATAGTTACTGGTGAGGTGAATATATGAAAATTTGTAGTTAAATCAGGGCTTTCGAGCGAGTGGTGAACGAGTTTTGTGGGATGGAAAATGCGGAAGTTAGGTACTCTTCTTTAGCAACGACTGGCTGTAAGCGGAAATCATAGCCGATATGCAAATAACGCGAAAGCACTGTATGAGGCCCACCTGATAAAAATCAGGCATCATTCATTCGGTGACCCCAAAATTTTAAGACCTTGAACATTCAAATACAGTGAGTTTTGCGTCCTGCGAAAATCGAAATACGAAATACACTAGCGAAATTGTAAAAAAGACATAACGAGGAGGTACGGAGTGTGACCCAATATCCAAAAAAGCAAGCTTCATCTGCTCGCTTTAACTAACATTTTAAGACCTCAAACATAGAAAAATATTGACGTAAAAATCAAAATAGAAAAAACTTTAAGCACTCATATCTCGGAAGTATTGTGTGTTATCCAAAATCCGGAAACACCTACTTTTGCACAATTACTGGGAAAACATTAATTTCATTGAGTTTCATTCATTTTTCACGGACACAGCACCTCCACGTTAGGAGCACTTTTCCCGATATCACTAAGTGCACAATTATTTTGTGTTTTTATTTTTACAGTCCGCAAAACTCAATGCATTTGAATGTCTTGGAAATATTCTCAAAAGCCGGGCAATTTTATTGAACTCTCAAAATTAAAAATAGAACGGGATATTGGAACGTCGTTTGTTTATTTTTACGTTTCCTAAGATTAAATTCAAAATACATAAACTGACAAGTGCATTTTCTACAGAATGTATAAGTTCCTTAAATGTTTAGGATGGCGATTGAAAGATGCCTGATTTTAATCAAGTGGGTCACATACAGAACTTTTGCGTTATTTGCATATTGGCTACATTTTGATTTTTGCAGACCGCAATTTTTTTGGACTTTAAAGCTGCAAAAATCAATATAGTATTTGACGCTAAAGCCCTTCAATATTTGTAATGGCGAGTGAATGACGCCTGATCTTCACCGCTAGCGTCACACGCCGTACATCCATGCTATTCTATAGTTTTTTGGATCAGAAATATTTACATTGCCCTGTTGTACCTTTGAACGTTCATAGGTCATGAAATGTTTTCTTTGGCGGGTGAATGACAATAGATTTTTATCCTCTTCCTGTAGGTTGAGGGGGAGTTTTTTTTTCTCCCCCTCAACCTACAGGAAGAAGTAATGCGACCACCTGGAGAAGAAAATAGATTTTTATCGTTAAAGTCACATAACGTAATTCCGCGTTATCAAAATATTGTTTGCATCTAGAATGCTTTTTGTTCACAAAAATTTTTTGAACGCTCAAGTTCTAGGAATGTTTGTTAATGGCAGGGAATCACGCTTGATTTCATAAAACTAAATTGATATTCAGAAATGATATTATATCATGAATACGATGGGTTTTCATCTCGATTTGAACTAATCTAACATAGTAAACGATGACAACATGCCGAAAACGTTTTGTGGAGAATGAAAGTGGATTTATTAACCGACTTCAAACAAGGAGGAGGTTACTATGGTCGTCTAGCGGGATTTTTTTTTTTTTTTCCGGTATGTGTTGTCCACCGGCGTTCAGCTCCTGTACGTCCGATCGGGTTACTTTTTTTTTGTTTGAAAGGGTTACTATCCAGGTAGGTCCCATAATTTTTTCAATTGAGTCCATTCAGTAGTTACGTCTCCAGACGCGGAGAAACGCCGGAAAACGTGATTTTCGCGAAAAAAGAAAGTTTTGACTTTGCAAGCTTATAACTTCTAGAATACTTGCTCGATTGTTTTGTTTCTGGTGTCATTTTGTTCATAATTTATCTGCCTACAAGGACCTAGCTTCAATTTTTCGTTCGGCATCCTAATATAGCGTGTGGAGAAGAAAGTGTAACAAAAAACGTGATGCCAATTTTCACTTTTTTGAGGTTTTTCGAGCACCGTTCCCAACCACGTTGAGAAAAAAAATATGAACACTACTGCACTTGAAAGCACTTAGCTGGAGCTTTCTAACGATGGTAAAAAATCAAGTTTAGGTGGCATAATAAGGGAGCAATCGATGTTTTAATGGACCTGTGTTTGAGACCTCACAACTTCCAATCCTGAACTGTTTTTCCATAGTTTTTAAACTTAAATTGTTCACATTTGAGTCTAGTTTACGTGATTCAAATTTGGTATTGATTGGACTAAAAGTAGATACTTTTTAGGCCGTATTTCTAGAAAATTTGTTTCAAAATCACGTTTTTTGGACTATTTATGCTTGTAGAAAAAAAACTACGTTAGTCATGGCATTCTCGTTAAAAGATTTGAATTCAGCGTTAAGTTTTCAATAAATAACATGGTTTTGAAGGCCAAATAACTTCATTTTAATGCACAAACGATTGGCGAATTTCTGAAATATGGTTCGTATTCTCTCATTCAGTGTGAATGCGGATACGCTTCAGGAAATCAACACTCTATTATCGTTAGAGAAATAAAGAACGAGTGAATTGGTGCAATTCAGTAACCAGCAATGGTGTAGACAATTATTTGAGTTTTGTAAGGTGGATCAATGGGATCAAAGTATCCGGTATGTTGACCAAGAGACCCAAATCAGTGGATGGATTATTCCAAACGTCCAAACTCACTCTCAATCAACATAATAACATTGAAAGTAGTTAGGTAATCATTATACTTTAGAACTTCAACGTTCAACTGACTTATGAATTGAGTTTGGGTGGTTGGTAGTAAGTGACAAGAACACAATAATGAAAGCTTGGGAAAATTTTGTGAAGAGAGCTGTCCATGATTGTAAGTCACTAAAAAGAGAAAAATAAAAAATCGTAAAAAAAAGCGACTTCAAAAACTTCGTCTATAAAATACAATATGAAAAGGAAAAAATAACAAAAATGTCCCAACTTCGCAGCAACTCATTCGCCAACTACACATTTTAAGGACTACTTTACTACTCGTATTGACCTGACCACTTCCTGATTGATTGGATCACCTTCCCTGATAATATAAAAATTACTATTTCTCATTTCCCAAATGATTAAAAGATTTTCCTTTCACCTCTGAATTGCCTCCAGATTGATCATCTTTTGGAGTCGGCGCCTCTCTGGCAAAATAACCGATGGTTACAAATAAATATGAATTTACGATAAATTAGTAGGTGCCAGGTAATAAGTCTGGGTCTGGACGTAAAGATTCTTAGAGAAATCTGAAATGGTTTTTAGGAAAAGGCGTGAATAGTCACCTTCAAATCGATATTGTTAATAATCAGTTCTCATAAATGCTGATTTGCTCTGTTCAAGAATCGTGAAAACTCATGATATTTATATTCTTACTAATTCGGAATCTATAGGCTTCTCCAATACAATATAAGAGAGGCGCCGACTCCAAAAGATGATCAATCTGGAGGCAATTCAGAGGTGAAAGGAAAATCTTTTAATCATTTGGGAAATGAGAAATAGTAATTTTTATATTATTAGGGAAGGTGATCCAATCAATCAGGAAGTGGTCAGGTCAATACGAGTAGTAAAGTAGTCCTTATGTGTAGTTGGCGAATGAGTTGCTGCGAAGTTGGGACATTTTTGTTATTTTTTCCTTTTCAGAGTGTATTTTATAGACAAACTTTTTGAAGTCGGTTTTATTTTTTTTTTAAAAAGTTTTTTTTTTATTTTCAGTCATAACATCGTCCATAGAACAGTGGAAATTATTTCGTTGGTTACTTGTTTTTAGTATACTTCAACAATTTTTAAAAAGCAGAAAAAATACAAAACCCACAATATATCGTTAAATAAGAGGAAACTGCCTGAATAGAAATCCTCTGTCAGCTTTACCTGAACGTTTCACCCGTTTGCTGCTAGAGCGCTTTGCTCACTGAGTGAACAAGTGTCTGTGCGTCCGTTTGTTTTTCTGTCAGTGTCCATCTGCCTATAGTCACAGTGACAAATTAATAGTGCCATAACACCCTGAAAAATTCTTGAAATTTGATTTGAAAGACTTGAGATTTTTCTCCCAGTGAAAATAAGACGATGTGATTAAAATTTCAATACCTAATGCGCACTATTTAAGAGGTACACGATTAAAATATATAAAATATCATTTCACAAAACTTGGCTCGTATCGTTAGGCACAGATGATACTGCAAAAGCATTATTAAATATTAATCGAATTCGTACGTTTTTCTATTTTTGGGTCGCCTGGTTTTTAACCGACTTCAAAAAAGGAGGAGGTTACTATAGTTGACTTGCGGTTTTTTTTTCGGTAGGTATGTATGTGTTGTCCGCTGGCGTTCAGCTCCTGTACGTCCGATCGGGTTACTTTTTTTTTTTTTGAAAGGGTTACTATCCAGGTAGGTCCCATAATTTTTTTCAATTGAGTCCATCCAGTAGTTACGTCCCCAGACGCGGAGAAACGCCGGAAAACGTGATTTTGCCAAAAAAAGGAAGTTTTGACTTTGCAAGCTTATAACTTCTAGAATACTTGCTCGATTGTTTTGTTTCTGGTGTCATTTTGTTCATAATTTATCTGCCTACAAGGGCCTAGCTCCGAATTTTCGTTATGCATTCTCATATGGCGTGTAGAGAAGAAAGTGTAACAAAAACGTGATGCCAATTTTCACTTTTTTGAGGTTTTTCGAGCACCGTTCCCAACCACGTCGAGAAAAGAATATGAACACTATTGCACTCGAAAGCACTTAGCTAGAGCTTTCTAACGATGGTAAAAAATCAAGTTTAGGTGGCATAATAAGGGAGCAATCGATGTTTTAATGGACCTTGTTTCTAAAAAGTTGTTCCGAAATCACGTTTTTTGGACTATTTATGCTTGTAGAAAATTAAAAAAATGTAAAAAAATAATAAAACCGACTTCAAAAACTTTGTCTATAAAATACACTCTGAAAAGGAAAAAATAAAAAATGTCCCAACTTCGCAGCAACTCATTCGCCAACTACACATTTTAAGGACTACTTTACTACTCGTATTGACCTGACCACTTCCTGATTGATTGGATCACCTCCCCTAATAATATTTTTTAAAAATTACTAAATCGATATTGTTAATAATCAGTTCTCATAAATGCTGATTTGCTCTGTTCAATCCTGAAATCGTGAAAACTCATGATATTTATATTCTTACTAATTCGAATCTATAGGCTTCTCCAATACAACATAAGAGAGGCGTCGACTCCAAAAGATGATCAATCTGGAGGCGATTCAGAGGTGAAAGGAAAATCTTTTAATCATTTGGGAAATGAGAAATATTAATTTTTATATTATTAGGGAAGGTGATCCAATCAATCAGGAAGTGGTCAGGTCAATACGAGTAGAAAAGTAGTCCTTAAAATGTGTAGTTGGCGAATGAGTTGCTGCGAAGTTGGGACATTTTTGTTATTTTTTCCTTTTCATATTGTATTTTATAGAAAAAAGTTTTTGAAATCGGTTTTTTTTTTTTTTTAATAACAGTTGTTCTAAACTAACGTTGTGGCCTTTGTACGAGTGTCTTGATTTTATAATTGGTTACGCCTGTTACCGACTCAAACATGGAAGTACTGAGTGATCTATGCACACCACTGGTTTTTGGTTTATTATTCAATAATAAACCATTGCAATCGCCCAAGAAAAAAATTTTTTCTGACCCCCGCAAAATTTTTTTTTCGTTTCAAGGCATGTAGAATCCAAGTATACCTACAATAAAAAAAATTCTTTCTGTCCGCCGTGCGCCGTTAACACTTTACCTGCGAAACTATAATAGCTACATTTTTTAAATATTCATCAAAAATCAATCTCGGCCTCACAACGGCCCAAACCTTGAATCACATCGTTAGCTCAATTGTAAGGGTATTTTTGGGGGGTTTTGAGGGGGAGAAAATCCATAACTTCCAAGGTTTTTCAGAAAAAGGTGGTTCTACTGATTTGAACGCTGAATCTAATGAGACCAACGTGGAGTCGATAGGTTTATTGGTTCTCGAGTTATCGCAGCTTTTGTGTCGAATTTTGGAGATTTCCAGAAATTTAACATGAGGGTATAACTCGAGAGGTTAAATTGGTTAAAGAATTGAGTCATTGCCAGGCCAAGATTGATTTTTGGTGAAATTTTCTAAAATTTAGCTATTATAGCTTTCTTGGAAAATAGTTGATGGCGGACTGACGGATTTTTTTATTGGATATTCGAATTCTACCTGCCTTGAAACGTAAAACATCAAATACTTGCAAAACTGAACTCCAGCTAACAACACACGCCGAAAAAAAACTGGCAAGTCAAATAGAGTAACCTCCTTCTATTGAAGTTGGTTAACAACGGAAAATGTGAATTGCATGGAAGTACGGCTTGTGATCTGAGTGTTACAAATCAGATGTCATTCACTCGCAGAAACAAACACTTGAAGACTTTGAACGTTCAAATTCTTCTTTTCCTTCCCGTCGTATTTCCTGATGTCCGGGGGTTGTGAGGTGGAGAAAAACCAGGCGACTCATTCTCCAATTCTTTATTAGCTGGCCGAGCACTTTCGCCCATTCGGGCATCCTCAGGGCGACGTCTGTGGCCCCTATGGCTCCACGTCGCCCTGAGGATGCCCAAATGGGCGAAAGTGCTCGGCCAGCTAAAAAAGAATTGGAGAATGAGTCGCCTGGTTTTTCTCCACCTCACAACCCCCGTTCAAATTCTTGTGTATTGTTTTTGCGGCTTGCACAAATCGAAACGTAGAATGCTTACAGGAGAACTAGAAAAAAAGAAAAAATACTCAGAACGTGGAAGTACGTTGTGTGAGCCGAACGATACAAATCAAACGTTATCATTTTGCTCTAAGAAACATTTTAAAACCTTATCCATTCAATAATTATAACTCTTACTTCCTGTAAAAAATAAATAAGAAAATTCTTTGAGCTCGTGAATCTTGGATGTGCTGTGTGTTATCCGCAATCCAGTAAAAGCTAATTTTGCACGTTTACTCGTAGATAAATTTTATTGAAATATAACGACTTCTCATTTCAGCAAATATTTCGACGCCCATAACAAAGTTTACAAAGGATGTAAACTTGAAAGATTGACAAGCCAAGGACCATCAACAGGATTAGAGGTTTACTTTAAAATGGCCAACTGGCAAGAGAACCCTTCGTTAGATTTTACAGAAGGGCCAAAATTGAAAGTAAGCTTTCGGAATAATGAAACATAATATTATACCTGTGACAAATTTCTGATTGCAAAATTGATTCATGTTCAGGTCCAAGTATTCCATCCTAACGAATTCCCAGAACCGGGAATGTTCAATTTGATTCCCATCAATGGGCATAACAAACTCAATGTTGAAGTGAAACCGACTGTAACTGAAAGTACAGAAGGAATAAAAAGTTTGGACGTGAAGGTGAGGCTCAAATTCTTCTTCCTCATTAAAATACTCATCTCATTAAGAATATTCAGGTTCCTTTATATGTTCACATATTTTTCCATTTTGTTCTCTCATCTTTCATTGGCCGTTTGAGCCATGCATTCATGGCAGCCGGCTATAAAAACTTGTTAACTCCTGATCGATAGTGGCTTACATTTCATTCTAGGCTAGAGGATGCGTTTTTAAGGAGGAAGTGAAAACTACAAAAATGACCGGATCGTATTCGCAGAGAAGCTGCCAGATGGAATGTCGCATGGCGTATATGCTGAGGAAATGCTACTGCTTGCCTTACTATTTCAACCGGCTTGGAAGTATATACTATCTTTTGTAAACTATGATGGCAGATTTTGCAAAATGAAATTCAGTTCTAGTTGGGGGTATGGGCAATTACAATCTGCATTGTAACTGCTGTCAGTTGACTCAATTGTCATTTGACTAATCTACAATGTGGGGTTATCATGGAATGATTATTAGAGAGTAGAAACTTTTGGGAGTGGCTCTGAATTTGAGCAGAGGATTATAAAAATAACAATGGATAATAGTGAGTTAACTTTTTAATACACGAGAGACAAAACATACACGTACAGGTTCAGTATAGTACGGACATGTAGTTTTAAGATTGAGACTTGTTTTTACATAATTATTACCGCCAGATTGCGGTAGAGGCAGTGGCAGCGCTCGTTATTTGCTTTTCACAGTGGCCCTATCAGAATAGAAACGCTGCAAATGATTGAACAGTGGTTAATTATTCCTTTGCTTCAATAATTATTTAAGAAGACTATCTATTTGTGATAGTAATTATTCCGAACATTTGTGAACGTTCCCACCGAAAAACTGATTGGTAACTACAGGGGAAAACTTAGTAGCCACTATTGTATTACATCCATTGTTGGGTAATTCGTCAGAAAGCGGCTCCAGTTTTATATTTTGAAAACTATAAGCTGCGTTATTATGTTACGATAACCATTCGAACATGTGTTCCAAGGATGAAATTTGAATAAATTCACTGTCTGTTCGTTCAGTGTCGGTAAATCCAAAATCGTTCTCTTTTGGAATTAAGTATCTAGTAAGTTTGTCGGTGTAGATTATCCGAGGAGGATATTTTATTCGAAATCCATGTTTACGTAGTAAATGGAAGTATTGTGATCGTCCAAAAGTCGAATTCGGAACAACTGTCTGTGGTCAGAACCAGTGTTGTGCATAGATCACTCAGTACTTCCATGTTTGAGTCGGTAACAGGTATAACCAATTATAAAATTAAGAAAGCCATACAAAGGCTGCAACGTTGATTCACAACAACTTTTATTGAAAAACGAACCAGGAGATCCAAAAAAGAAAGAAAAACGCACGACATAGGTTGACAATGCTTCCGCAGTATGCGAGTCTGAATTTGAGCAGAGGATTATAAAAATATCAATGGATAAGAGTGAGTTAACTAATACACGAGAGACAAACGTACGCGTACAGGTTCAGTATAGGGCGGGCATGCAGTTACAAGCTGAAGACTGGTTTTTACATATTTGCGGCAGAGGCAGTGCTTGTTATTTACTTTTCACACTCCTCCTTAACGACGCTGTACACTGTGCTCTGCATTTACGATAACTGATATAACAAAAACAAAGTTTCTATTCTCACAATAACACTTCTGAGAGGTTTCAAACAAGAAGGCGTAAATGCTACACAAGTTGATTCGAACACAAGAGGGCTCGATCGGACACTAACCCGCACGGCATGACGTCAATGGTGTAATGACAATCACTAGTTGGATAGCTTTTCACTAACCTTAGGCAGCAGAATTTACTTACTATTAATTATTATTCTCAATAATTTTTTTTATCAAAAATAAACAAAAATAATCTAAAGGCCGGTTTACACGCTACGTCTTATTGTACGTTTTGTCGGGCATACAAAACGTACGTTTTGTCCAGTGTATACACGCTACGTGTTTTCCCTTCCGTTTTCTACCTCAGTTCCAATCCAGACTCTTGAGTTGTGTGAAGTTTATTTAGTGAATCTTTTTGAGAGAAATTATTTTTTTTATTATGGAGGAAACACGGCTTCTTTCTTTTATTTTTTCAACTATACAACGACTGAGAAGAAAAGGGATGGAGAGGGAAAAGACAAGGTGGTCAAGGGAGTGGCTTCTGAAAAGAAGCCAGTATTTCCACGTCTCCTTACTGAAAGAACTGAGGGGCGAACCTGATGACTGGCGCAATTATTTGTGAATGGACACCTCAGCCTATTGTCAATTGCTAGAGTTGGTAACACCATACATACTGAAGCAAGACACCTGCATGAGAAAAGCCATTACACCACATGAAAGACTCACAGCAACTCTCAGATATCTTGCAACAGATCACTTGCCACAAACACGGAAAACTTTTATACATTTCAATGAATTCCACGAGAAAATCATGGGTGCATTGCCGCAAGTCTGACATTATTAGGTTTTTTGGGGAAAAAGGATGCGAACCGGAGTGCTGCTAACCGTGAACTGAGCAAAGATTGGACGTCTTGTCTGAACATGAGTCTACACGTTCCGTTTTGTCCTATCAGTTCTCGCAAAATGATGCTTCTCCCATCAGTTCTTCAATTTGACCTTGGATTTCATTTCGATTCGACAAGACGTACGTTTTGCTGTTTACACGCCACGTTTTATTGGATAGGATTTTTTTGTCCTGTCCCAAAAATGTCCAAAAATAGACTTTTAAAGATTCAGGTATTTTATTTTCGAAACACGACTTTTTCATTTCTAACGTTCTTCACTGATGAAGTTAAAAAAAAAAACACTGTTGAAAAAAAATTGGGAAAAACGCTGCAAAAAAATGATTGTACAGTGGTTTATTATTATTTCGCTTCAATATTGATTTAAGAAGACTATCCATTTGTCATTTTAAATAATCCTATCATTTGTGAACCTTCCCACCGAAAAACAGATGGTAACTATAGGGGAAAACTCCGTAGCAACTATTGTAATTTTAATCATTTTTATTTTTCTTAATTTCCTAACGATACAGCTGGAGAGAGTGTTTGACGACCATTCCAATGAGTATAGAACGATTTTTATAGCTCCAAGAACTCTCAAGTTATACCCTCATGTCAAATTTCTAAAATCTCCCAAATTCGGCACAAAAGCTGCGATAACTCGAGAACCAATAAAGCTATCGATCTGGCGATGGTCTCATTCGATTCAGCGTTCAAAAATCTATAGAATTTGATACCACGTACACATTTTTCTGAAAAACCTTGAAAACATGAATTTTCTCCCCCTCAAAACCCCCCAAAAACACCCTTAAAATTGAGCTAGCAAGTTGGTTCAAGAATTGGGCCATCCTAGGACCGAGATTGGTTTTTGGTGAAAATTTCAAGAATGTAGCTATTATAGTTTGGCCGGAAAACTGCTAACGGCGTACGGCGGATGGACAGAATTTTTTTAATTGGATATTCGGATTCTACATGCCTTGAAACGTAAAACATCAAATTTTGAGAGGGGGTTATAAAATTTCTTTTCTTGGGCGATTACAATGGTTTATTATTGAATAATAAACCAAAATGATCGATATTGACGTTTTTACATCAGATTTCAATAAATTTTATGTTATTTGACTCAGCTAACAATGTCCTCCACTTTTTGTGTCTACATTTATTTTCAATAAACTTTGTTTCTAGGATATTTGGTCTGATGAAAATCAACTGAATTTTTGGAATCTAGGATGTACGATTGGTTGTTTCTTATGTATTTTCCACCGATAAATAGATCCCATTTGAATAGCATCAAAATTGAGCAAGTTGTTGAGCAAAATTGTCCAGAAAACCAGTGTTTTGCCACCAATGGCATGTGAACCATATCTTTTCTCTCCAAAAATACTGGTTTTAGGGTGCTGGAGACTGGTTTTGACACCATACATACACACAAAAACATGTGAGCATTTATCAAGCTGGGGGTGTCTGAAGGGCTTGATGTCTCCGTGCCAGGCAGTGTTGGTAGGGCGCAAGTGCGAGAATATGTTCTTGATCCTTTGAACGTACTCAAGGGTGGGCGCAGCATCCAAGGTAGGGCGATCAAAGTATTCCCCCGGTAGTTGAAGGTTAATATCGTAAATCATGTTGGCTGCAGTAGCTTTGATGTCTTCCTTGAACGTACATCGCAGTCCCAAGAGTACCGCCGACAGTTCGGCTGACCATTTTTCTGTGCAAGTGTTTAAGCGACACATCAGGGCTGACGCTCGTCCTCCAGGATGAGAGAGTGAATGTAATTGGTCGAATACCTGTAGGCGATGTGTGCATGGAATGTAAGGTCGGAGTCTCTCTGTAGACACATCACAGTAGAGCACCACATCTTCAAGTCTAATCTGACGTCTTGTCGTCAGACTCTCTCACAGACTTTCTCACCAGTCATTCTGCCAGAGAGGATCAATGATCAATCTGGAGGCGATTCAGAGGTGAAAGGAAAATCTTTCAATCATTTGGGAAATGAAAAATAGTCATGTTTATATTATTAGGGGAGGTGATCCAATCAAGCATGAAGAGGTTAGGTCAATACGAGTAGTAAAGTAGTCCATAAAATGTGTAGTTGGCGAATGAGTTGCTGCGAAGTTGGGACATTTTTGTTATTTTTTCCTTTCCACAGTTTATTTGATAGGCTTATAATTTTGAAGTTGGTTTATTTTTTTAATATTGAGAGTTCAATAAAATCTCTTAAAATAAAGTCTTCGATTCAGTGCCCAAAAATCTATAGGAAATGATAGCAAATACACCGTTTTCTGAAAAACGTTGAAAAATATGATTTTTCTCCCCCTCAAAAATGTTAAGTTGAGTCGATGCTGTGTCTATGTCAATGCTTTTAAAAGGTAAAGTTCAAGAACGGGGCCGTGGTGAGACCAAGATTTATTTTTGATGAAAATTTCAAGAATGTAGCTACCTATTATAGTGGGGGGGAAGGAGTGTTGACGGTGTACAGACAATTTTTTTTCTATTAGATATTTGAATTCTACATGCTTTGAAACATAAAACATCAAATTTTGACGGGGGTTAAAAAAATGTTTTTTTTTTTGGCGATTACAATGGTTTATTATTCTATAATAAACCAAAAAAGTTTGCTCAAGCCTAAAGCTACAGGATCTAGCACAAAGGTGACTCGGTGTCTTGTCTATCGAATGTAGCAAAATTGTCGAGGTTTGAAAGGGGATGCCATTCTTCATTATTTCTCAGGGAGTTTGGGTGGTCCCCCCATGAGGTTCAATGTTTCTGTTGAAACATGGACCACCATACCTCAGTAAAATTGTCGACTTCCAGATTTCCATGCTTTGATCCAAACTTCTCAAAAGTTTCACATGAATATGCTCTTGCATTTATATAGGTGAATCAGCTCCAACATGCAGCTCTGTGCAGCTTCCCTGTATCCTAAACGCCTCAAGTGAGTGAGTTCTGATATTCTTATTGATACAACATGCCTACAACCGCAACAACTTGCACACTATGAAAAATTAGAGTTATCCCAAAGTTGATTTGAGAGCAAGCACACTGCAGTGAAACCACTACAATAAAATCACCATTGTCCAACAGGTGATTTGAGAGCTTTCACACCTCCTGAAGGCTTCAAGAGTTTCCTTCCTACCGAATCAAACCAGCCACTGCGGTGCAGCCATTGCAATCCAACATGCAACGAAGTGACTTATGATGTGCAACTAGACGCAACAAAAGACTTGCACCATTCAAATGGTCGGCATAGGAATTTTGACGGTTACATCGACGTGTACTATGGAGCTCCTGGAGCAGTCATGTACTCAAGGGATCTTACTTACAACTTTACACAACTATTAGGTAAATCAAACATGGAATCCCTTGTTTTCTGATTTGAGCAATACCCACCCTAGCACTTGACGTTTGAAAGAGAACAACATTTCACTTGATGAATTTCATGGAGGGTAATTACCCCTTCATTTTTTATTATGTCCGTTCAGGATGATGGTCTATTGCTAGTGTTTTACTGTTTTGTGCTTTAAATTTTCTTGAAGTTTTTACGGAGGCTAACTCGAATTAACCTATTTTCCAGTGGATTTCGGTGGAATTGGATCGCTGTTCCTGGGTGGTAGCTTTCTCAGCATAATGGAAGTGCTATATTGGGTTTCAAAAGCAGCGATTTCTTTTCTATGGCCCACAGATCCGATCATGCAGAAGAAACTCAATTCAAAACAACCATTTTTGAAAAAATAGCGAAGATACTGAAAGATTAAGTTTCAGCTCCTGCAGAGAAAAGAGAGTTACACATAGTAGTAGTAGTTGTAGTGGTAGTTAGTTGTCACATAGTATTCCAGTCTAACTAGGACTTGAATTTAATTTAAAAGTAAAAGAGTGATGGATTTTGCACCTACATGTCACACTTGGAAGTTGCTCATGGTACCATGATGTCAAAGGGACGCCATTTTAGAAAGGCCAAAGGGACATCATCTTAGTAGTGAGAGCATTTCGGTTTATTATCAATAATAAACCATTGTAATAGCCCAAGAAAAACCAGAGGTGTGCACAGATCTCACAGTACTTCCATGTTGGAGTTGGTGGAAGGTATAACCAATGATAAACTCAGGCGACTTATTCTATCTGTCTCACCAGCCCTTAAGATTCACTCATCGTTACAAACATTTAAACACCTCAAGCCGTCAAATAAAATTGATTATTGCAGCCAGTAGAAGATACCCACAGAAAAAGCTCTCACATGGAAGTATGGTGTATGAGCCAAATATAAAGATCAAATGTCATCTGTTTGCCATGAAGAACGTTTTGAGGCCTTGACTAGAAAAAAGTTGTTTTGGTTTATTATCAATAATAAACCATTGTAATCGCCCGAGAAAATTTTTTTTCTAACCCCCCTAAAAATTTGATGGTTTACGTTTCAAGGCATGTAGAATCCGAATATCCAATAAATATCCGATATTTTTTTCGGGCGTTCCGTTATTATATTTGTCCCACCATCGTAGCACTATTGGAATTGTTTTATATTTTTTCTTGCTTTTTGAAATTATTTCAACGCTACCGACTTTTAATTGATCAAAAATAATTATCAAACGTGATACTGTACATCCTTACTACGATTCATTGTATTTCATAAATCACTTTTTTTTTTAACTCACCACCGTGGATAATGTTCACTTAATATTTTTCCACACTTCATGTACCAGCTATTTTTATATTATTGTACATTACAAATTGAAAAAACTCCCAGCGTTCATATACTCACTCTTGTGGTCGATAAAGATCTTAAAAGCTTAAAAATGCATACGGCGGGAGTACTGTGTGTTATCCAAACTATACAAAACAAGTTTTGTGAACAAGGTCAAAGTTGGTCATATTTAAATCAAAGAGACCCAAAAATTACAAATAAAATAACTGAAAATGCGTTATACGGGGAAGTACTGCGTGTGACCCCAAAAATAAAAATCAAGCGATATTCATCTGCCATATAGGAACATTTGATGCCCACCAGCGTTCAAATATATTCATTTTTGCGATATATAAGAATCTATATATAGCTAATATGCAAATAACGCGGAAGTACTGTTGGTGACCCACTCGATAAAAATCAGGCATCATTCAATCGCCGGCCCCAATATTTTAAGACCTTGAACGTTCGAATACATTGAGTTTTGCGGCCTGTAAAAATCAAAATACAAAACATGCACTAGTGAAATCGTGAAAAGGCTCATAACGTGGAGGCGCTGTATGTGACCCAATATACCAAAAATCTGGTGTTTTCTGCTTGCCATGACCGACATTTCAAGTCGTTGAAAATATTGACTCTTATAGCCTGTAAAAATCCAAACAGAAAAAACTTTGAACCCTTATAATATCTCAAATGCACAGTGTTTTTCAAATTTTGCTCATTCATTAAGAAAACATTTTCTGAAAATGTTAAATTTCAATATGGCCACTTATGTCATTTTTGTGACCATGGACCCACAGACACTTGTTCAGAAAGTGATTCTGAGTATAGTAAGTACTATAAAAATTTCTCTACTATGAAAAAGTACTGAAAAGTACTGAAGTACTATGAAAAATTCAAATTCGACTTTTCAGACGATCTCAATACTTCCATTTACTATGTAAACATGGAAGTAAAAATTATGAGACCTACCTGAATAGTAACCCTTCAAAAAAAAAAAAAAATCGGACGTACCTACCTACAGGATCTGAACGCCAGTGGACAACACATACCGAAAAAAGAGAGAAAAATCCGCAAGTCAACCGTAGTATCCTCCTCCTTTTGAAGTCGGTTAATAAGCGGCTTTACACCAAGAGCTGGCACCCGAAACGTTCAAGTAAAGCAGACAATTTCATTCAAATTAATATCATCTTCACTGAGGCAGTTTCGTTTTATTTAACTATATACCTATTATGAGTCTTGACATTTTTTCTGCTATGTAAACCTTGTTGAATTCGAATCATACCAATAAAAACAAACAGACGAAATAATTGCTAATCTACCTTCATTCTTGCCAACCCGTTTTTGTTGTGTTGTTATGTTGTCTTCCCTTATTATGTTGGATCAGTTCGATCCGAGGTGAGAACCAATCATAATTTATTAAATTATCAATTTAGGTGGCTACATGAAATAAAGTGTGATTCGCTCTCGTTCGAAATCTGCGGCAAAATGCTCGGAGCAAATCCTACTGGTACTGGGACCAATCTTCATTTTCTCCGGCACTTAGCGATCCATTGCTTCCTAATGGATTTATCTGTAGGAAATCTGAAAAAATAGAAATCATTTCGACGATGTCACGGCAACATGTCCTATGACCATATTTGGGCATATTGAGATAACACCACTATCGTATGTAAAATCTCCCGCCGGATCGATTGGTGACCTTATTTTTGAGATTAGAGCCTCGGAAATGGCTAAAAACCGTAAAAAGGCAACACTGCCTATCAACACAACATGTCCTATGAGCCAAGGTAGATAGATAGATCTATCTACCTTGCTATGAGCGCCATTCTCTGAATCTCTGTGTAAAAAGGATAGTGATGCCGGCTGGCTGTGGTGGTGAACTGAAACGTCTCAAATCAGTTTTTTGTCCCTCCTGAAAAGTTGATCAAAAATTCATAAATTATTAATACAGCTGTCCCTCGTAGGGATGGGCATCGAACATCAATTAATCGATTAGTGTCTAATCGATTATATTTTTTCTTAGTAATCGATTAATCGATTATATTGTTTTCTTAGTAATCGATTAATCGGCAACTTGCTTGGAAGCAGCAAAAAATTTAACTTTATTTATGGTAAAACCATCATTATCTTATCAATTACTTACCATTCTTTTCTAACTAATCAATACCCCATGGTTTGACAATTTTAAGAAGGAAAAATGAGTAGACGTAGGTAATATGAGAAACAACAAATTCCAAACAAGTGGGAAAATTATTTTTAATTTACAAGAACAATCGTAATTCCAAAGAAAAAAAATTCTATCCTTCGTGTAATTCTTTAGGATGGAAAAATAACTATATCAGAACTAAAATAGTTCTTCTATTTGTCTTTCTTAAATTTTATAAGTAAAACATAACTGAATCTGACGTTTAGGTAATATACGTAATTATTTATTAATCCAATATTTCTCGTCGGCGTCCTTGAGAAATAGGAGCTTATTTGCGAGGTCAGGAGCCAGCCGGCTCCTCTGCTCCCTCAAAATTTGGCCAGCTTGTGAAAAAAGCCTTTCTAACGGAACAGAAGTCGCGACAGCTGGCACGTACTTAAAAGCAATGATCTCCACTTTCTTGCCCTCAACAGACGATGCAGACATCAGTACCTACAGCGTGATATACTTGCTACCTACCTACGTCATAATCGATTACAGTCTAGGATTTCGTTTTCTACTTTCGAATTTTTAGATATCCACTATGAAAAAAAAAAGAAATTAAATTAGAAAATTTTCGGTGGCGAAGTTTATTAATCGGTAAAAATTAATCGATTACCCGATTAATCGAGCCATACCAACATCGATTAAAAATTAATCGATTTTTCACCCTAATAATCGATTAATTCGATTAATCGATTAATCGATGCCCATCCCTAGTCCCTCGATAATCCGACGTAATCGGAAGTCCGATCGGCTGCCGGTGTAAATATGTATGTACATATGTACATACATAATTATTATGAATCCCAAAGATCATAATTATAAATTTTAGATTGGATGTGCGGGCAATGAATAAATAAAATAGTAAACTTACCGGTGAAAAGAAAGATAATAGCAAAGAGAAGACGTATTACTAAATTCCGCAATCGCACACACTGCACCTGGTTTTCCCATTTATTTTTAAAAATGATAAAAAAAACCTTGATGGAACTATTAAAACTAATAAAAAAATTGGCACAAAACATACACATTGAAAGGAAAGCGGAAAGGTAATGTTGTTGCATGACGAAGGTTTATACCAGTGACGTCATAGGAAACTGCCCCTTGATAATCGAGCCCACCTTGTTATTTATATAAGTACACCTTGCCTGTTACCGACTCAAACATGGAACTACTGTGTGATCCAAGGTAGATAGATATATCTATCATCCTCTATCTATCAACCTATCTATCTATAGATAGATATCTATCTATCATCCTCCATCTATCATCCTCTATCTATCAACCTTGATATTCTTGTTTTTTATTGCCTCTAAAAACAAAAGACGTCTGTGAAAAATCCCTTACGTCTACCACGGCTGTCGGTAATTTCCCTCCATTTTACAACAGCTGCCGTTCACTTTGTACTTCCCGCTTACTTCTTTTGTTGTTCTCTTCTTCCCATCTCTCCTTGCATGACTTTGCCGAGGTTGTGTACTTCCGTTTAGCAATAGCAATAGTTTCTACAAGTTGATCATCGCCACTCTAAAGCGATTTGTTTCACTTTCGTCTAGAAAAAAAGTAAGTAAAATGGGAGAAAAAATTATTCCATTTGCCGTGCTATCGAATTCCGACTTTTGGGGTATGGTGGTATCTTATGCGATTGCAGAAGATATTGCAAGAAATTTGTCCTCATAATAATGATAACGTTTTCATAGTTGCTGCCCTAACGCGGCCCGAAGAGGCAAAAATCCTTGGAGTGATCGTAATGAAAATCGGACCATCATTAACCGACTTCAAAATGAGGAGGTTACTGTGGTTGACTTGCAGATTTTTTTTTCGGTATGTGTTGTCCGATGGCGTTCAGCTAATGTACGTCCGATCGGGTTACTTTTTTTGGTTTATTATTCAATAATATTGGTTTATTATTCAATAATGAACCATTGTAATCGCCCAAGAAAAAAAAAATTATAACCCCCCCTCAAAATTTGATATTTTACGTTTCAAGGCATGTAGAATCGGAATATCCAATAAAAACGCTGCAAATGATTGTACAGTGGTTTATTATTATTTCGCTTCAATATTGATTTAAGAAGACTATCCATTTGTCATTTTAAATATTCCGAACATTTGCCCCCACCGAAAAACAGATCCGAGTTTCCCACCGAAAAACAGATGGTAACTATAGGGGAAAACTACGTAGCAACTATTGTAATTTTAATCATTTTTATTTTTCTTAATTTCCTAATAAAAAGCTAAACTTATTGCCTAACGATACAGCTGGAGAGAGTGTTTGACGACCATTCCAATGAGTATAGAACGATTTTTATAGCTCCAAGAACTCTCGAGTTATACCCTCGTGTCAAATTTCTGAAAATCTCCCAAATTTTTCACAAAAGCTGCGATAACTCGAGAACCAATAAAGCTATCGACCCGGCGATGGTCTCATTCGATTCAGCGTTCAAAAATCTATATAATTTGATACCACGTACACATTTTTCTGAAAAACCTTGGAAAATATGAATTTTCTCCCCCTCAAAACCCCCCAAAAATACCCTTAAAATTGAGCTAGCAAGTTGGTTCAAGAATTGGGCCGTCGTGGGACCGAGATTGATTTTTGGTGAAAATTTCAAATTTTTAGCTCTTACAGTTTGGCCGGAAAACTGCTAACGGCGGACGGCGGACGGCGTACGGCGGACGGACAGAATTTTTTTTATTGGATATTCGGATTCTACATGCCTTGAAACGTAAAACATCAAATTTTGAGGGGGGGTTATAATTTTTTTTTTCTTGGGCGATTACAATGGTTTATTATTGAATAATAAACCAAAAAATTCTGTCTGTCCGCCGTACGCCGTACGCCGTTAGCAGTTTTCCGGCCAAACTATAATAGCGAAATTCTTGAAATTTTCACCAAAAATCAATCTCGGTCCTACGACGGCACAATTCTTGAACCAACTTGCTAGCTCAATTTTAAGGGTATATTTGGGGGGTTTTGAGGGGGAGAAAATTCATATTTTCCAAGGTTTTTCAGAAAAATGTGTACGTGGTATCAAATCATATAGATTTTTGGACGCTGAATCGAATGAGACCATCGCCGGGTCGATAGCTTTATTGGTTCTCGAGTTATCGCAGCTTTTGTGCCGAATTTGGAAGATTTTTAGAAATTTGACATGAGGGTGTAATTCGAGAGTTCTTGGAGCTATAAAAATCGTATTATACTCATTGGAATGGTCGTCAAACACTCTATCCAGCTGTAGGGTAAGGCAAAACATTTAGCTTTTAATTAGGAAATTAAGAAAAATAAAATTGATTAAAATTACAATAGTTGCTACGGAATATTCCCAGATAGTTACCGATCTGTTTTTCGGTTGAAACGTTTACACATGTTCTGAATAATTACTATCATAAATGGATAGTATTCTGAAATTATTATTGAAGTGAAGGAATAATAAACCACTGTACAATCATTTGCAGCGTTTTTGTTTGAAAGGGTTATTATCCAGGTAGGTCCCATAAATTTTTCAATTGAGTCCTTCCAGTAGTTACGTCCCCAGACGCGGAGAAATGCCGGAAAACGTGATTTCCGCGAAAGGAGGAAGTTTGACTTTGCAAGCCTATAACTTCTACGATACCTAATTGCTCGATTGTTATGTTTTTGGTGTCATTTTGTTCATAGTTTATCTGCCTATAAGGGCCTAGCTCCAATTTTTCGTTCGGCATTCTAATATAGCGTGTAGAGAAGAAAGTGTAACAAAAACCGTGATGCCAATTTTCACTTTTTTGAGGTATTTTAAAGCACCATTCCCAACCACGTCGGGGAAAAATATGAACACTATTGCTCTTGAAGGTACTTTGCAAGAGCTTTCCAACGATGGTAAAAATCAAGTTTAGGTGGCATAATAAAGGAGCAATCGATGTTTTTATGGACCTATGTTTGAGACCTTATAACTTCTAAATTAAAACTGTTTTTTCTTTTATAGTTGTAAACTTTAGTTTGTTCAAAGTTAAGTCTAGTTTACGTGAAAATCATAACTCTATTATCGTTTGAGAAATAAAGAACGAGTGAATTGGTGCAATTCAGTAATCAACAATGTTTTGGTAATTAATGAGGATCAATAGGAGTTTTAAGGAGGATCAATAGGATCAAAGCATCCGGTATGTTGAGCAAGAGACCCAACTCAGTGGATTGATTATTCCAAACGTTCATATTCGCTTCAATCGAAATAATAACATTGAAAGTAGTTAGGTACCTATTCATTATACTTGAAAACTTCAACGTTCAACTGATTTATGAATTTAGTTTGGACGGTTAGTATTGAGTGACAAGAACACAATAATGAATGCTTGGGAAAATTCTTTGAAGAGAGCTGTCCATGAATGTACGACACTAAAAAGAGAAAAATAAAAAACGTTAAAAAAAAAATAAAACTGGCTTCAAAAACATTAGCCTATGAAATAAACTCTGAAAAGGAAAAAATAACAAAAATGTCCCAACTTCGCAGCAACTCATTTGCCAACTACACATTTTAAGGACTACTTTACTACTCGTATTGACCTGACCACTTCCTGATTGATTGGATCACCTCCCCTAATAATATAAAAATTACTATTTCTCTTTTCCCAAATGATTGAAAGATTTTCCTTTCACCTCTGAATCGCCTCCAGATTGATCATCTTTTGGAGTCGGCGCCTCTCTTACATTGTATTGGTGAAGTCTATAGAATCCGAATTAGTAAGAATATAAATATCATGAGTTTTCATGATTCTTGAACAGAGCAAATCAGCATTCATGAGAACCGATTATTATCAATATCGATTTGTAGATGACTATTCACGCCTTTTCCTAAAAACCATAAATATCAGATTTCTCTATGAATCTTCACGTCCAGACCCAGACTTATTACCTGGCACCTACTAATTTATCGTAAATTCATATTTATTTGTAACCATCGGGTAGTCATTTTGCCAGAGAGGCGCCGACTCCAAAAAATGATCAATCTGGAGGCGATTCAGAGGTGAATGGTAAGTCTTTTAATCATTTGGGAAATGAGAATAGTAATTTTTATATTATTAGGGGAGGTGATCCAATCAATCAGGAAGTGGTCAGGTCAATACAAGTAGTAAAGTAGTCCTTGAAATGTGTAGTAGGTGAATAAGTTGCTGCGAAGTTGGAACATTTTTGTTATTTTTTCCTTTTCAGAGTTTATTTCATGGGCAAATATTCTTTAAGCTGGTTTTTGTTTGTTTTTTTTTTTAAGTTTTTTTTTTGCGTAATTTTTCACGCTTTTGTTCTGATCCCATGTTGACAACGTCAGGAGAGCTATATCTAACTACGTTTTTAATATCGCACCTAAAGTCTGCACTTATGTGGACTAGCTTGAAAGTTTCAAATCCTCCGTTGAACGAATAATGAGAGAGTCTGATTTTCTCCAATACTTTGTTCCAGCGCGTGGCTCAGATGGCATCCGAAGTCGACTCGTGGAGTGACCTTCAGATTCGAGAGAAATTCGAAGAATTGGGCCATCCTGTTGGGCCAGTTACGGCGACGACGAGGAAAATCTATGTAAAGAGGCTCAAAGTCCTTATGGGAGCTGGAGGTAGGTCTGCTAATGAGAAAACGTTTTCTTAACCCAATGTGTGTCAGGGAAGGATCTTCGGTTTGCGGTGCTCGTTCCTTCCGAGACTACCAATTGGTAGTTGATATGAAAGTGAAAGGAGAAAAACTGTCAGAGAAGGGCTTTGAAGTGAAGTTGGAATTCTAGTTGCTGTTTCCCCATTTTTCGTGTGAATCCATCTTCAGTGCAATTTGAGCGTTTCCGTTCATGCAAACCTTTCGATTACTGAAGTAAGTTGTATCGCAGGATCTTCGTTGGTGCGGCGTGAAGTTGAGAATGATGAAGAAGTGGACGACGAGCCAGACGTAGCCCCAATTACTCGGTAAGTCTCGTGCTTGATCTATAACGTTTCACGCGGTTTTAATAACGCTTCCTATGCTAAACCGGAGGACGCAGACTCTCTGTGTCGGTTCGGTTTGCGATGGTCGAATATCATCTGTCGCTTGAAGTCATGTGATCATAAAATTTAAAAGAATCGGATGATTCTGCGATTTGTTGCTTTTTTTTTGTTTTTGCTAGTAACAAAAAATGATGTATTATAAGAGTTGAAATTATTACATTCCTTGCATTGACCAGTATTCCCAGAAGACTTCCACGCTCGGCTTTGGCTGCTCTTAACCAAACTATGAAGAATGACAACAACTCAAGTCACGTATCAGCTGAGAATTCTTCGCTACGAAGATCATCCCGAAATATATCCGAACAGAGGTACAATGATCCGAAATTTAATTTTCTAGATTCCGCCTAGAAGTAGAAACAAGCTGCATAGCGCTTTTGCGTACTGAATTATCCGTATTTCCTTTTATAGTACTCCTGAGCGTGAAGTCGATCATTCGGAGTTGTTCAATAACCGAGGAAGGCACTCGAGTTTGGAGCAAATCAACAGTCGATCCCCCGCAAGACGCTATGAACGTTCTCCGGGCAGATCTTCGGCAAGAAGGTCAACAATGGTAACTAGGAAATCCTTCAACAGGGAAGCTGAAGCTAGAAAATCAATCGGAAGAGAGTCCGAGCTTACACCGACAAGGAGCGAAAGTGATTCGCCTAAGCCAGCTCGAAAATTAACCCCTGGACGAAAAGTAAGATTGAAATTTTAATTTTGATTTTGTCTACTATCTATGAACGATTTAGGTAGCAAACCATAGCAAGGGTAGGGACGGGATACCAAATTGAATACGATATTTTTCTAAAAGTACTATTAGTACTAAAAGTACTATTGAGTTGAAAGTACCTATCGATACTACGAAATTATCGATATTATTGATTGATACTTTATAGATGAAATTATAACTAATTAATTGTTTTTTATTCCAACTCTCGAATTATGACAGTTATTGTTGGAGAATAAATTGAGGATAAAATAGTTACATCAACCAATAAATTCCAGGAAACAACCATTTTTCTTCGTTTTTGGGATGTCGCTTCATATCTTCTTGATTTTGAAGTTTGCGGGGGAGTAAAACTGGGCGACTCGTTCTCAATTTTCTTCTCCCCCGCAAACTTCAAAATCAAGAAGATATGAAGCGACAACCCAAAAACGAAGCCGTAGCTACCAATGGTGCTACAAAGCCCTGATGATGCCCAAAGGGGCGAAAGTGCTCGGCGGGCAATAAAGAAAATTGAGGACGAGTCGCCCAGTTTTTCTCCCCCGCAAACTTCAAAATCAAGAACCATTTTTCCTATTTCCTCAATTAACGGAATAAAAAAACTTAGAAAAAAATAAAACCTACTTCAAAAACTTAGTCTATAAAACACACTCTGAAAAGGAAAAAATAACAAAAATGTCCCAACTTCGCAGCAACTCATTCACCAACTACACATTTTAAGGACTACTTTTCTACTCGTATTGACCTGACCACTTCCTAATTGATCGGATCACCTCCCCTAATAATATTTAAAAAAAATTACTATTTCTCATTTCCCAAACGATGAAAATATTTTCCTTTCACCTCTGAATCGCCTCCAGATTGATCATCTTTTGGAGTCGGCGCTCGCTAAGTGCTTTCAAATGCAATAGTGTTCATATTTTCTCTCGACGTGGTTGGGAACGGTGCTCGAAAAACCTCAAAAAAGTGAAAATCGGCATCACGTTTTTTCTTACACTTTCTTCTCTACACGCGATATGAGAATGCCGAACGAAAAATTGGAGCTAAGCCCTTGTAGGCAGATAGATTATGAACAAAATGACACCAGAAACTAAACAATCAAGCAAGTATTCTAGAAGTTATAAGCTTGCAAAGTCAAAACTTCCTTTTTTCGCGAAAATCACGTTTTCCGGCGTTTCTCCACGTCTGGGGACGTAACTACTGGATGGACTCAATTGAAAAAATTATGGGACCTACCTGGATAGTAACCCTTTCAAACAAAAAAAAAAAATAACCCGATCGGACGTACAGGAGCTGAACGCCAGCGGACAACACATACTGAAAAACCAGTGGTGTGCATAGATCACACAGTACTTCCATGTTTGAGTCGGTAACTGGTATAACCAATTATAAAATCGAGAAAATCGTACGAAGGTCGAAACGTGACCCTAGCGGTAAAGATCAGGCGTCATTCACTCGCCATTACAAATATTTAATACCTCTAGGGTCAAATGTATTGAGTTTTGTACCCTGTAAAAAGCTCAACAGCGATAATCGGCGTATGGCGGAAGTACGGTATGTGATCAAAACAAAACAAAACATGATCGTTGTTCGTCACATTTAAAGCAGAGACCCGAAAGTTACAAGAGCGCTAG
The DNA here is from genome assembly GCA_037159825.1 of Tupiocoris notatus. Lineage (NCBI taxonomy): Eukaryota > Metazoa > Arthropoda > Insecta > Hemiptera > Miridae > Tupiocoris > Tupiocoris notatus. Next base: position 205,388 of record JASJUZ010000107.1, read on the forward strand.
AATGAAATAACTGAAATCGCATTTAACTAGGAAGTACTGCATGTGACCCCGATAATAAAAATCAAGCAAAATTCAGCTGCCATAAAGAAAAATTTAAAGTCTAAAGTATATTCACTCTTGTGGTCTATAAAAATCTCTAATGCAAAAAAATGGCATAAGGCGGAAGTACTGTGTGTTATCCAAACTATACAAAACAAGTTCTGTGAACGTGGTCAGAGTTGGTCAAATATATAGCAAAGAGCCCCAAAAAGTACAGTAACTGAAAATACGTTTTGCGAGGAAGTACTGCAGGTGACCCCAATAATAAAAAACAAGCAATATTCAGCTGTCATATAGAAAATTTAAAGTCAAATGTATATTCACTCTTGCGGTCTATTAAAATCTCAAAAGTTAAAAAATGGCATAAAGCGGAAGTACTGTGTGTTACCCAAACCATACAAAACAAGTTTTGTGAACGAGGTCAAAGTTGGTCATATTTATAGCAAAGAGACCCTAAAAGTACAATAACGCTTAGTAAAATAACTGAAAATGGTTTTACGAGGAAGTACTGCAGGTGACCCTAATAATAACAATCAAGCAATATTCAGCTGTCATATAGAAAATTCAAAGTCTAATGTATATTCACTCTTGCGGTCTATTAAATCTCAAAAGTTAGAAAAAGGCATAATGCGGAAGTACTGTGTGTTATCCAAACTATGCATAACAAGTTTTGTGAACGAGGTCAAAGTTGGTCATATTTAAAGCAAAGAAACCCAAAAAATACAAATTAAACAACTGAAAATGCGTTTTACGAGGAGGTACTGCATGTGACCCCAATAATAAAAATCAAGCGATATTCAACTGTCATATAGAAAAATTTTAAGTCCTCCAGCGTTCAAATATATTCATTTTTGTGGTCTATAAAAATCAAAATGATGCAAATGTGCAAATAACGCAGATGTACTGCATGTGACCCACTTCATAAAAATCAGGCATCAT
>JASJUZ010000108.1:0-58142 GCA_037159825.1 Tupiocoris notatus
CTCAGTAAGTAAATTTAAAACGTTCGTCTAACTACATTTTTTCATAACGCGTGACAGATGTTTATCTGCACATTTAGCATACCAATTGGTACAACTCCCTTTTTTAAACATGATTTTAGGTTTGTTCATCCCCTTGTTATTTTTCCATTGTTTTTTATTTCTTTATCTATTTTTATTTTCATTTTTATTTTTATTTCTAATTTAATTTATTTTTTATTGTATTTTCGACGCTTTTAATCTGTTTTCTCTCTTGATATTGTCTTGACAAAATATTTGTCCAACTGTCCACTCAAAAACCTCATCTTATTTCCTCTGCAGTTCGTTTTACTTCTATAGAACAATATGCAAATGAAGCGACTTACAGCTATTTTTGAACATTTTTGAACATTGTAAAACGAGCTCAAGGGATGTACGAGGAATATGCTCTGCAGACTGGAAAACGTGAATTAAATGGCACGAGTAGAAAAATGAATGCGAACTAAAGAAGTTCACGAACGCTGTAAGAAGATTGGAAGCGTGAGAATGAAGGCGTTTTAAAACTGCATCAGAGTTGAGAAGTAGTTTTAGAAGGCACCGGTTTCCGTCGGTTAAAGTACCTACGAATCTTCCGAGTTTGAGATTTACGCTGAAAAGCGAGCCTCTCTCGGGAGAAAATTAAGTTTTTTTTTATTCGGAGCGAAATATTCGCCGATTGAACGCCAAGGGATGCCAAGTTTGGCGTAGTTTGGCCAATTTCATTTTAAGAGGGTGAATTTGAAATTTCTCGTTTTTGAGAAAAATTATTAAATAAATTTATTTTTAATTAAGATGCCGCGGATTTTGCTCTAAGGACCGCGCGCTAAGGACTTCAGTCGTCGAGTGATTATTGAAGAACTGTACAGAACGTTTTACGAACATATCATTCAATAGTTATTATGAGATTTATTATTGAACCTCCACAAGAGTTATTGTAACAATTATTTACTTCGCTTGGTTGTCGTCGCATTTATTGTTGTAGAGGGGTCGTGAGGGGGAGAAAAACCAGGCGACTTATTCTCCAGATTTTTAATGGCTGGCCGAGCACTTTCGCCCATTCGGGCATCTTCAGGGCGACCTATGTACATATCAGTGTTGTTAGCATGGAGGTACAGTATTACTATTATTTATAGAGCTCTTTTTTACTATTTTTACTAACAACACTGATATGTACATAGGTCGCCCTGAAGATGCCCGAATGGGCGAAAGTGCTCGGCCAGCCATTAAAAATCTGGAGAATAAGTCGCCTGGTTTTTCTCCCCCTCACAACCCCTCTACAACAATTATTTAGATAGAATCATTCATTTGAGTCAGGTCCATCATGGGGCTGCCCATGTTCTTGATAAATCATCTCCATTGCTGTTGCTGTGCTTGCTTGAGTCTGAGTTAGCTAGTGTCTTGCGTTTTAGATTGTCTTGAGTCTTTTTCTTTGCTCTTTAGAAGAGAGGATTTCAAATCATTCAAAAACTCTTGCTGAGTTATTATTGCGCCGTCAAAACGAGAATATTGGTCGTCGAACAAGGTAAAGAGTGCAAGCTTTGAATTTCCGATTTAGCATGAATAATAAACCAAAAATCAAAATCGCCAATGGGAAAAACCTCAATTTTTTTCTGAAACGAGAGACATTTTCGGAATACTTTTGTGCGTGGGAAATCGAATTGATGAAGAAAGGCGTCAGCTTTCTTCCCTAGACTTCTCGCTCTTCGAAAGGAAATCGAACCGAATCGTTATTAGATTTCAGACTATCACCCCTCGAAAAATCGCTACCTCGAACTGACAGGCTAATTCCATGCGACTGCTAAGTTTCCAACTTTTCCCGACAAATTCGGTCGCCGAACGTGTGCCGCTTATGTCGGTAACTAGAACTAGCCTGCAAAGGCCGGCTAATTGAAAACAGTTGATACGATTAGAGTTTGAGAAGCCACCGGCCTTCGGGAGCAGTTCCTAGTTCCCGGCGGCGGATTAGAGGACTCCCGAGGTTCCCAAACGCTTCCAGAATATGTTACAGGGTAGTTAACTCACACGAAGGGTCGGTTACTCCATCGGCCGCTACACGTGTGATCCGACTGCGGTCATCAGTGGTCAGCCTGAGCCTCCTTCGGGTTCGGTTTCATTCCCTTTGATAGGACATCACGTCTTCCAGAGGTAACGCGATTTGTACCTAGTTAACGAGTGATCAGAGACTTCGCCGATGGAAGGTTCCACAGAAGACATTTCAGACCGTTTATAGAGTCTGCGAATTAGCGATTCCCTTATTCTCTTGGAGCAGAGAAACCCGAGTCTTTCGCGAGCTCGTGGTAAACGTTTACTGAACGTCACGAAGTAGGTAGGAAATTCAAAAACGTCTAGTCGACGGAAATGATGCCATGCTTGCCACGAAATTGTAGGGATGGGTATCGATTAATCGTAATAATCGATGTATCCGCTTGATTAATCGATGTTTTTTAATCGATGTCATCAGGGTCCGATTAATCGAGTTATCAGAAGGATTGAAGAATAGTTTGTTCTTTGTTTGAGTATCATCTATTCTGTTTGTGTTCTACTTACTACTTACCAACGTAGTTCTTCTGTTTTGTGTAGTGAATAATTTTGCTAGACCCCCATCATGCCCCCAAAAAGCTTTGTTTGGCAACATTTTGATAAATTGGATGGTGATGATAAACATTTAGTGAAGTGTCGACATTGTGGAGTGAATCTAAAGAGCTGTGGGAACACAACCAACTTTAAGAACCATCTCGCGATTAATCGATTACTTAAGTCACGATTAATCGGGATATCGATTAGCTAGAAAAAAAGTAGTTGATATCATTAATCGATGTTTTGCTGGTCGATACCCATCCCTACGAAATTGATCTACTTTTTTTGTATGAAGGTTGGGACATCGACATCGATGTTGGAAAAATATCGATGTATCCAACTAAAAACATCGATGTTTAACATCGATGACAAGGCTTCGATGATTTTTTGACATCGACGTTTCAATCCAGATTTTTTTTTGTTTCAATAGAAGCTCTGTTCTTCTCGTGAATAAAACATTCGTGGGGTTATTAAAACAATCCGCAAGAGAATTGTGGGAATTTTTTATTTATTTTCTCAGTGTATAGCTTTGGCAACACTGGTTTCAGTTTCACCTATTGAGTTGATACCTAAACTTAAACGGCAAAGCCTGTAGTTCTTACAAATAAAAATATCGGTATTATTTTTTATCGATTTTTTGTTGGTGTGTATAAAACATAGATGTTTTTCGTCGATATATCAGTACCATTGACGTTGAAGATTCGATGTCCCAAATAGTCGAGTCAGTCTTGCCAAATGCCTTTCAAAAAATCCCCTTTAAACTGAGTCGAAAAATCCCTTTATTCGAAGAAAAAAGTCCCCAAACCCTGCATATATAAACTGATATCAATCACACCTATATTTTAAAAACATTTGAAACTACGAATTGTCCCCACCTTAAAACCCCGCTGAGGTAGCGATTTTGCCAAAGAGTTGAGCCATTATTAGGTGAAAAATGATTTTTGATGACTTTTCCTTTTTTGGGAAAAATTTGGGTGGAAAATAAATAATTGGATTCCACATGCTTTGAAACGAATATAATCAAATTTTAATGGAGATAGGAAAAACTTTTTTTTGGGTTGGTTCTTTCCAAAAATGTTTTATTATTGAAAATAGACCATGAATCAATAAAAATCAGCTCATTTCAAAGCTGAGCCGTATATGCATTTTTTATCATCTACTATTGTTTAAGAAGCCTCGTTTTTTGTCGAACTGTGCTAAATATCAATTGGAAAACATCAGTCGGCGCAAAATAGAAAATTTCAGCTCCTCGCGTCTTCAGGTGACGCTATAAATTTCAAATCCGGAGCGCAAATATTCAAATCCGGCTACTCGAGACAAATGACATCTGCGAGGCGAGGGAGAAAATGATCAACTGCCAAACAGAATGTTTAATTCAGAGTTGAAGAATGCGCTTGAAAACATTTTAGCTCTTTCCTCGTTAATTTTTCCTTTGGTACGTTTCGTTTTGACGTTCGAATTGCAAAGGTTGCTTATGAATTCAATTTTTCTCCAACGTCTATTCAAAAAGCAGTGAAGGCGACGGTCCTTTTTAAAGAAGCGTAGAACGAGAGCGAAAAAAAACGCTTAAAAATACACTCCGAGGGAAATTCTTGACGTAAGGTAATTATATCGACCCGGAGACGAATTCAGCATAAAATGTTTGCTTTTTCGTTTTTTTAGATTTTTATCCAAGTACAAGATTCGTTAACTGGAGCAATTCCCAACGCGGTTTTTGTCCGTTAATTTATACTCGACGGAATAGAGCTTTGGAAATGCTGCGAAGTGAACTTCAGTAATGAGGACTCGCACGATCGATCTTAATTCTACATCGCGACAAATCCGCACTTAATCCTGCTAATTTCGAGACACGTGTAGTTAATATGTCGCTCTCGGCGAACGAGAAGCGCTTCATTAAAGCTTCAGATGAGGAAGAGATGAGAATTTGAAAACTTGAAACGTCTCGTGTTTCGAAAAACGACGAATCTCTCAACTTTGCATAATTTGAACAAAGAATCGTGACGGGAAGAGGTGGTTTTTTTTTAAAACGAAATAATGATTTTTTTTTCTGAATGGAATGAATAAATAGGATGAACTAGAATGAATTATATATGAAGCGTTAGTATATGAATTATTTTTATGAGCTGAATTGAATGGAATAAATTGAATGAAATGAATTAACTGAATTGATTGAAATGAATTGAATTGTGTTAATTGAATGAAATAGATTGAATGAATTGAATAACATAAATTGATTGAAATGAATTGAATTATTGAATGAAATTAATTGAATAAAATAAATTGAATTGAATGGAAAGGAGTGAATTTAAAGGAAATTTTGAATGAAAATAAATAAAATTAATTAAATTGAATGAAATGAATTGAATTGAATAGATTGATTGAAATGAATGAATTGAATTGAATAAAATGGATCGAATGGAAAGGAGTGAATTTAAATATTTTCGAATAAAATAAACTGAATGGAATAAATCAAATTGAATGAGGTGAATTGAGGTAATCAATGAATGGAATGAGTGAAATGAATCGAATTGATGTAAGAATGTGAATTGAATGAAATGATAAAATAAAATAAATTGATTATAATTATCAAATTGAATGGAATGAATAAATTTATGCGAGGAACTGAATGGACCGAACTGTACGAGATGAACCGAATTAATCGTTTTAAATAAAATGAATTGAAGAATAACGAATTTAGTGGAATGATTTGAACGAGATAAATTGAACTGACGTAATAAATTGAAGGAGATGCATTAAACGAAATAAATAAATGGAATGAAATTAGTGAATACTTCAATCTAATGAGATGAGTTGAATTGAATGAGATAAATAAATTTATCGAATTGACATGACTATTAATTAATGGCATTCAACGAAATAAATTGTATAAGATGAATTGTGTAGAAAGATTTGAATGATAGATATTGAATGGAAATGATTGAATTGAATGAATCAAGTTGTATTAAATGAATTGAATGGAGTGAAGTAGGTAATTTGAAATGAAATATGTGCTTTGGTATGAAAAAGCTAAATTATTAGATCTATAGGAACAGGATTTCAATTTTTTTCACGCATGAACAGCTGCAAGTTATGCTACAGGCGAGGTAAGGAGCTGTACTGGTGCAGTTACTACTGCAGGTCGTTCAATGTTGATAAGTCGGATAAGAAAATAGCTTCTAAGGGGATGCAGGTGCGATTATGAATTGAAGCGAGGGATAACTAGCTATGCAGGCAAAGGCACAAGCTGTAGGAGGCTAAGGAGATTATAAGGGTTGATGGACTTCATTACTTTTACAAGGAGGTAATTGAGCCGTTGCTGGAGTGAAACATTTTTCCTAGGCAAATGACATTGTCTTCATGTTGTCCAACACATCATCACCTTGATATTCAGATGAGTAGAATAATTTGTTGCAATAATCTATTTGGAATTTTTTAGCCGGTCGACTCCTCCGTAATTTTTCCTTACTTTAGGGTAATTCCAATCTCCCAGGCGACAGCGTTAAATTTCACCCGATGAACTGCTATTTTCCTGTAACGTCCGTATGTTTTATTCAAAGTTAACCGAACCGTCCCGCCGCAAAGCCATCGAAAATAAATACGACCAAGTTGAAAAGCGAGCGGTTCGTCTGTGCGTGGGGCGAAGAAGAAAAAATGAAGTCATTTCGTTCCATTAAAGGTTTAAATTATTTATGCGTCCGGAGGTGTTATATCGGTAGCCCGGGGGAGGATTACCATTTCGGCTCGGTGAAGTATTTGGGATAGGGCGGCTTGAAATCCCGTCGCAACTCAGAACTTTAAATAGCTTTTTCTTTATTCACCCTCGTTCTCTCTTCGGTGCCTATAAAATGTCCGCATCCTTCCAAAGGTCGAAATCTGTACAGCCTCGGAGAATTTGCAAAGTGCACTTCGTTACAAGTGGAAAAAAGCGGAGTACGAAGTTTCAAATGTCGACGAATTACGATTTCTTGTCGTTTCAAAAATAAATAAAGTTGGGGTTGGCTATTAAAAAAATATATATTTTTTGCAATTAATTTTCTTTCGGTTTTAGCAAAATTTTTTGGATAATGATGCAATTTATCGTTAAATTTTAGCCTGTATTACCGGTATTTTTTCGTCCTGATCACACACAGTGCTTACGATGTTTCAAATGTCGACGAATTACGATTTCTTGCCGTTTCAAAAATAAATAAAGTTGGGGTTGGCTTTTTAAAAAATATATATTTTTGCAATTAATTTTCTTTCGGTTTTAGCAAATTTTTTTTTTTTTTTTTTTGGCTAATGATGCAATTTATCGTTAAATTTTAGCCAGTATTACCGGTATTTTCTCGTCCAGATCACACACAGTGCTTACGAAGTTTCAAATGTCGACGAATTACGATTTCTTGCCGTTTCAAAAATGAATTAAATTGGGGTTGGCTTTTTAAAAAATATATATTTTTTGGAAATTAATTTTCTTTCGGTTTTAGCGAATTTTTTCGTCCTGATCACACACAGTGCTTACAGAAAATTGTGGCTTCTGTAAATTTTTCATCTTGGAAAATTTTCCATCGCTTGTTTAGCATTTCTTGAGAAAACTGCAATTACGACTATTCATCGTCGATTTAATTCGGAATATGAAAACACGTGTGTATACTCATCTATGTGCTTATTCGGAGTCTTTCGTATCGTATTCGTTCTACAAGGTATCGCTCTCTTGCATATTTTTGCTTCGTGATAATTCATCAAATTACACAAGATCGATCAAATCGCAGAAAATCGCCATCCATCATAATTGAATAACACGTGTAAGGAAAATGGCCGACGGGGTAAAAGTGCTTCGGATCGTTCGTTTTCCCCGAGTGAATCTCCCTTCGTCAGTAATGGAAGGATTTCAAATCGCGAATCGGCGGCGGTGGGATTTTGTCCGTGGAAACATGGAAAATGAAGGGGTGCAATTATTAATACTGCGGTCGCTTTCGGAGTCGTTTAGTAATTTATATACACAGCCAAGGCCATTTGTAAAGGCTTCATACTCTGAGACCTCTTAGACGGATTCGTCCGAATTACGCAATAATTCTTCCAACCCGTCGTTTTTGAGGTCTTAGGAAACGGAAGATTTTTCGAGGATGAGCCCAGAAAATGAAATTACAAAGGGCTGAACGCGAACTAATTTCGTCATTAATGAATTTACGTATTTTCCTTCGTTTTCACCCGTTTTTTGACCCTTCAAAAGTATTTACATTAGTTTAATTTTTTCCGCATCTTTTTTTTCAAATGTTCATCTTTTATTTCGTTAATTTTTCATTTTTTTTTAATTTTCTATTTTTTATATTAAAAAAAAAACATTTTCCACCTAAGTCGAAATACTCCCGTCACCTACTTGAAAAACAACTCATTCTTTATATAACCTTATTTTTGTTACTTCAAAAATATTTTCGTCCCTTAAAACGCTGTTATTTTCCGTTTTTTATTTTTTATTTTATTTTTTATTCTATTTATTTATTCTATATTTATTTTATATTTATTTATTTATTCTTATTTTTTATTATATTTTTTTTTAATTTTTTTTTTTGTCGAACATTGATTCTTTTATTTTTGAAAACGAGTCGGTTATAATATATCTTTTAATTATTCTCCTAATAAGTTTTTTATTATTTTCATTTTGAGGCCATTGTGAACCGATGGGACGCGTTTTGGAAAAATTTTCGAAGCGATAAAAATAAATTTGGTCATAAGCGTCGGATTTTTTTTCCGTCGGATTTTTTTCTGTTTATTCTTCCGCTGTAAGTCTAAGTCTTTGCAATATCCGAACGAACGCAAGCCTAATTCTCACGTAATCCTAAATTATGGTCGAATCCTCGCTTTTCTTCTTACTTAAAGGATGTGGCGAATTTTTACTCCTTCAAGTTCTTCAATTATTACGTATTAGCTATGCAAAATATGTTTTGTTTATTTTGGTTTATTATTCAATAATAAACCATTGTAATCGCCCAAGAAAAAAAATTTCTAACCCCCCTCAAAATTTGATGTTTTACGTTTCGAAGTATGTCGAATCCGAATATCCAATAAAAATAGCTAGTATAACTCGAGAGTTCTTGTAGCTATAAAAATCGTTCTATACTCATTGAAATGGTCGTCAAACACTCTCTCCAGCAATAAGTTTAGCTTTTAATTAGGAAATTAAGAAAAACAAAAATGATTAAAATTACAATAGTTGCTAAAGAATTTTCCCCGATAGTTACCTACTAATCTTTTCTGTGGGAACCTTCACAAATGTTCGGAATAGTTACTGTCACAAATAGAATATAGCCTTCTTAAATCAATATTAAAGCGTAGGAATAATAAACTACTGTAAAATCATTTGCAGCGTTTCAAATTCATCAAATTCAATTGAATCATTTGTGTCAGTCGTAGTTCCTCCTCGTAAAGCGTATTTTCAATTATTTTATTGGAATAATTTCGATTTTTGGGTCTCCTTGCTATAAAAATGGGCCACATTCACAAAATTTGTTCAGAAATGTTTTCTTGAATCATTATTGAAGCGAAGGAATAATAAACCACTGTACAATCATTTGCAGCGTTTTTATATTAATTTTATTTTCATACTTTTCTCGGGACGAGCGCGTTTTCGAACTGTCCGCGCGAAGTGAGCTTAGAAATGACCCGACCTGGAGCTTTCACCTTCAAGCAAGTTGAAGTAGTCGCAAAAAGTCTACCAAACCAAAGGGCCAGCTAATGGATCCTTTGAAGCGCTAAGGGAGTAAGGGAACCGATGTAAAACAAGCCTCGACATCCGAGCTCGTCACGGTCAGCGTCAAGTGGCCCAACAGAAACTCCTGCTCAGTTGGCCTGCTCGTTTCAAAAGCCCATCCCTCGAGTTGAACGAGGATTTTCGAAGCTTTGTACAGGAACGGCGAACACAACGCCTCATTTCCACACATTGACTGACAGAGCAGGCGAACTAACGGCGACCAAGCCGACACCGGCCGAATTGATTAAAACCTCTCCTGCTAACGTAGCCAAATTGTCATTCTCCAAGTTCGAACTTCCAAGTTCAACATTGCTATGACCGCTGGGGCTTGAATAGATTTACCCATCTATTTCGCTGTGTTGAAAATCCCCCTTTCGCGTACAGGACTTGGCAACTGCTGAGGGCGGCGGACTTCCCAAGCATCGCGGGCTTCTGTTCGGCGGCGTGGCGCTACAGATGGGAGTTGATTCAGGAGTTCAACTTCTGAGCAGCTGATACAGCCGTGCAGCATTTCAGCTATTTTTTTTTTTTTTTTTTTTTTTTTTTTAATTTCGTCACCTATTTTATTATTTTTATTTTTTATTTTTTATTTATTTATTTATTTATTTTTTATTTATTTTTTTAAAACCTTATGTGAAAACTTACTAATGTTATATTCTTTAATTTTGTTCTGTCAAGGCCCAAGGAGCTGCCATTTCTGTTTTTCTGGTTACCATTTTTAAATAATACAAAACCCAACTATATTCTTTTCTAAAGCGTGCCAACCCCGGGTGACGGCTTAATGCCATCCCGTATATAGGTAGGCATAAAAATGTGAACTATTTATATTATTTGCAACAAATACAACCTATTTTCATTCATTCATTCGTACAGGACTTGAACTTGGAAAATATTCCTCGAGGAGCACGCGACAGTCCTTCCATTTTCCGAGTCTCGAGACGACTAGATGATCGATTTAATGGCAAGAAGTACGGCGTGGCGATCCATGCTTTTATTATAGCGCTATTTATTATTATAGCGCTATTTATTTAATTAATTATATAGAAATGTACTCCAATAAAACAAATAAGATAATTAAGAGCAAAAGGTAAAAAAACCTTTCAAGAAAGATATATCAATTTATCATAACGGAAACGAGGTAAAGTGCCACGGACCCTGATGAACATAAACATTAAAAAAACCCACTTAATATAAAAATAAATACTATAAAAATCTCCCCTTATAAAATATTAAAACAGTTAATATAGACATAAAAATAACATTTATATACTCTGACAAAAAAATAAAAGCAAAGACCCTCTTCTATATTCAACATTAAACCCAGAGATTTTCTGCAAAAATCGCTAAGGAAATTTTTCTAAAATTTTTTTTCGGCGAAAATCAAAATTCTGAAGGTTTTTCAGCCGATGGCCTTAAATTCTAAGCATACCCTATTTTTTTCATCCAATTCCCTCCGGTCAGTTCTTCAATCAATCGTATACCTCTCCTCCTCCTCCTGGTTGTGTAGTTTTATATATATAGATTACTAAAATATATATTGCAACATAGATACAAGAGTAAATATCAACTTAAAATATCATTTCGCACACTTTACACGACCAATGTTAAAATTGAGGAATTTCAAACGATCGTTTCCATAGAAGGTGGAATGCAATCGCGCAGGGAACGGCTCGCGAGATAATTCGACAGTTGACTGAAAAGGGACGGGCGTTCGTAAATTTTGAATACTTGTCTGCCAGTTTAGACAAGCGGACGGTACTTCGAATCGACGCGTATGAGCGAACGTAAGTTAGGGAAAAAATAGGAAATTTTCATCATCTTTCTCGTTCGATAAAATTATCACACAAATATGACTATTACTAAAAATATTATTATCGGTATTACTGTACACTAGATGACGAGATTTATTAGTATTCTTTACAGAATCACCTAAACGGCCTTAGAACCACGGTTTTTTAATTTTATTTTATTTTATTATTTTTTATTTATTTTTTTTGCATGTATACGTACTTAGTAAATAGAAGTATTGTGATCGCCCGAAAAGTCGAATTCGGAACGGAGGTGAAGTCGGAAGAAATTTTTACACTGCTATACTCGGAAACACTTTCTGAACAAGTGTCAGCGTATAGCAAAAAATTACATAAATCGTCGTATCTCCCTGAAAAATTGATGGAAATCTATAAATCGGTTTGACTGATATTCCTCCATTCAGTAAAAGCTGCGATATATTTCGGAAGTATAGTGTTTTATTGACATGAAATGAAATGAAATATCGTTTATTGTACAATCGTAAGGTATTACAAAGGTTTTTATACAATTTCCAATTCTTAAATAATTAACATAATTAAATAATTAAAATAATTAAATAATTACTGCCGCACAACATCAAACCAGAAAACGACACTTCGACTCTCACTTGTCGTTCAGTACAGAAATCCCTCGTTTAAGAAGAGGACCCTAGTTTTAATCAGAATTCTCAAAAAAAGTACAATTTCTTCAAAGTCAGAACTTTATTGGAGACCAGGTATTGTTTTATTTAAAATTCAATAAAATGCTAATTCCCTACTTGGAGAATAATATCTGAAAATGTCTTCAAATTTCATTGACAGGTTTATTTGTCATTTTTTGTCGATAGACAGGCGCTCGTTCAGAAATCATTTCTGAGCATCTTTCAACCGCGAAACTGAAGTACAACCCTCGCTTTTTCTATATAAGGATCACAGAAGTATTCTCTTGCAACTAGTTTCACTGCATTTAGCAAAATGCGTATCTCTTCGAGTTTCTCGATCTTCACATTCGGGAACTCTAATGCTCTGATGCTATCTCGTAAAGGAAACGGTTCAGATTTCCCTTCTTACTGGCGATAACTTCTTAATGGCTCTAGCGTTTGACGATGTTCGAAATTCATTCTGGAGAAAATTGGCGAAGATCGCCTCGAGAGAGTTTTTGAAAAATTGCTCAGCGAAATCTCCCTGCGATCATTTTCACACCTTATAATCATTCTCTGTTTCTGTTACAGACGCGAGCCAAATTGTGATCGTGATTTTGAGCCAAGAAAACGCGCATCATGCCGAGCTTGCGCAAAAACTAAAAAACGGCGTGCTTGAGCAAGCCGCTGTACTCAAGGCAAGTATTCCGTACTTAAGTGCACGTTGTATGAACTCTCTATTAGTCTTAGAGTTCTAGTGAGTTTACCACACGGAACGGGAAATGTCCGTGTCATCCAGGTAGAGCGAGCATCTCATGATGCTAACCCTTTTCCGTCTGCCACCCGTTTTTCAAGGATTAGAACAGTGTTGTCGCCCGTCGCTTAGCAAAGAGAAGGTCCACTCGGACAGTGTTGCCAGGTATACCCTTTTTGGGGGAAAACTTCCCTAAAACCACGACAAAATAACCCCCAAAATCCTCCACCAATCTCTTTTTATGGCTTTTGTCTTTGTAATTCAATAATCGGCGCTTGAAATTAACATTTATTTCTACAAAAGCCGAGCTCAGACTAAACGGAAGACAACCATATCACAACTTATCATATGTTGTAATGTATTATATTATTGCCCGTGAACGCGATCGTGGTAGACACACAACTTGTTTATACTACACTTTCCCCCTCTATAAAAAAGTATATAAATCAAAAAGCGATATTTTCTCTTTTTTTCTTCTTTTCTTCAATGCAATAAAACGAAGGGAAAGAGAGTGTATCGAAAGTTCACCACAGTGTTTCGGTTTAGTCCATTTCCTTGCCGAGTCGACGGGGTTGAAGCCTTTGCTGATAGTCCATGGTCCACAGTCTTGTATAATGTAGCAAAAAAATGAAATTTTGGAAAATAAGTGATTTGTAATAGTAGACATGCTGACAAGTTGAGCGATAATTTTCATGCATGCTATTAAGTATTACAACTTTTCTTGATAGTCGAGTGAACACAAATGTAACCTGCTTTGCGTACACAATGATCGCGTTTTTTACCATGTAAGCATAATAAGAACTGCGAGAATATAATTTTCTTTTTCAAGTTTGATTCTTCAATGGTTCTGATTTCATTCGCATTTGCCCGATCGGGATGGTGAATTAGTTTTTTCAAGGAATCAAATGTTTTATTAAACATTTGAAGTCTACAATGATTAAAAAAATTTGGAATACACGCCCTGTATATTTCTCCCCTTTTTTTGTTTAAAAACACCCACTACATAGGGCTACATAGGTTAATCAGTAGTCGTAAATACCTGATGAACCTATGTAGCCCTGAAGATGCCCGAATGGGCGAAAGATCTCGACAAATAAAAGATAAAAATAAAAAAATAATAATAAAAGAGCACCAACGAACCATTTGAGTTTATGATTATTAAGATCATTTGCTCTAAAATATTTATCGTTTACTATAAAGTTTCCATTGTTTCTGCTATTTTCAGTTTTTCTTTCGTTTTATTTTTCCAGAAAATACCTCACATGTATATAATGCCGAGGGATCTCAATTACATCGGAGGATGGACTGTGATACCTTTGCTTCCGCAGTAAGAAACGTCGATTTTCGTCCTTGAATTATCAACATCGAAAACGACCGTTATAGATTTTTTTTCCGTTTGCAGATTGAAATTGCTCCATTCCACTAATGCGCTGTGGTTCTTTTTCTGCGAAGATTTAACCATAATTAACCTGAAAAATTTAGTCAACGGATTGGCCAAATTTAATCCGAAAAAGGTGACGTGTTTCGTATTAATAATATTTTATTCGAGTTTTGTTCAACTGTAAAATTCAACTCTGTCCACATTCTCAGGCGGAGGTGATAATATAGGGGCATTAATTTAAAAATGTTTGACTTGATGTTATTGTTTGAAAAAAAAAATGAGCCATTCCAATCGCTCACAAAAAACATTTTCTACCCCTCCTCGAAGTTAGATTTTTTACTTTTCAAGGCATGTAGAATCCGAATAAATTCTGATTCTAGTACAAGTCCGCAACTCAGTTAGAAATTTTTATTGACATTTCATGTCTTAGCTCACAAATTCGAAAAGCGATATGAAAAGTCGTTATAAAAAGCGTAAGAATTTTATTTTTACGATTTCCGTTTACATCTTGTCGTTACTAAGGAAAAGTAACTTCCTCATTTTCCATGCCACAAAAATCGTTCACCACTCGTTCGAAAGCCGTGAATTAACTATAAATGTTTATGAATTCACCTCACCAGTAACTATATCCCGATAACTGAGATTTAAGAATTCATAAATTTCATATGAACAAGTTCATAAATTTATATGAACAATTTAGTGATCAACTTCGCATTCGTGTTGCTATAAAGTTGAAGGAAACGTTAGAAAAAGCATTATTACATGTAATTCATAATATGCAATCCGAAATATTAAGGCGTTTAATCTTAGAATTTTATCCTTTTATTAATTCCATGCTGATTTTTACACAATTGTACATTACAAAATAAATACAAATATTAACTATTCTTTTATTTGACAACTAAAATATTTTGTACATAAAAAAAAATATGTAGTCAATTCAGGGCTTTCGAAGGAGTGGTGAACGATTTTTATGACATGAATAAGTAACTTGTCCTTAATAACGACATGTTGTAAGCGGAAATCATCGGAAATTTTTTCTTACGCTTTTTTATAACGATTCTTCGAAACGCTTTTCGAGTTTGTGTGCTATAGCAAAAACATAAAAATGTCGAAGGAATCCAATGAAAAATATAAAGCCTAAGTTGTTAACACTTTCTCGAGGAAACTGTAAAAGCTAAGCGATCATTCGCAGCGTTTTTCCTTCAAAAATTGTTCACCGATTCGAAATTCGATCGGTCGCTACGCTTAGAAAATTTTATTTTTTCAACTTTCTCTCGTTTTCAGAGTTTATGGATGGGATACGCACAAGTTGATCAGGAGCCTAGTATTATACATCATTTCGCCTTCGCCGAAAACCCGAAATTTTTTAAATACCCCCTTTTTCGCGCTGGTTTCGCAATGACGTCAGCTTTTTTAAACAAGTGAGTTCTTATACTAAATAGATGGCTGCAGGACAACATGTGATATTATTTTAAAAAAAAGGTTTTGAGGTTTTGGACGATTTTTATTCAGAATTTCAAGCCGAATCTCGTGGTGGCCTCAGTTTTTTGTTGGTAGCGCTGGGAATGAGTTATTACCATCTTATCGGCAACAAGTGTTATCAAGGTGTTTTCCTGAATTGAGCTACTATCTAGATTCCAGCATGTAGCATGATATCACAGGTTGTCCAACTTTTGCACTCTTCATAACACTAATTGCCCCATTATTTTTATAACTTTTTTCTCTCTCCTGAAAACCAGCCAAATTTTTATAACACATGTTGTCTTGTAGCCATCGAAATACTGTCAATTTGCTTGAGAATTATTAATTGATTCGACGTTTTCTCGATAACGTTCGAAACACGGTCTAATATATATTAAAAAAAAAGAAAAAGAAGTTACGCAAAAAATATATAAGGATCTGTTACTTACTAATATAATATAATACTAACAGATCCTTTTATATTTCTGCATATTTTCTTCTTCTTTTTAAATATATTTCAATATTCCGTGGTCCGAACGTTATCGAGAAAACGTCGAATATATAAGGATCTGTTACTATTATATTATAATAACTTTTTTTTTGTTAAATATATATTAGTCCGTGGTTCGTACCTATCGTTCTTTTTTAATTGTTGCGCTACTCTTCAAACAAAATTCCAATGTTTGTAATTTCTATAAGTTATGCGAAGAAATGTGCAATAGACAATACTATCTGATAAGCCTTCGCACTGTATGATATCTATGTTACACTGATAATAAAATTGTGATTAAAACGTGAAAATTCTTAAAGCGTAATGCTTCAAATTACACTTGAGTCGCGATGAATTTTACGAAATCGCCTAAGAAGTGATGTAAGAAAGACTTAACTCCGAATTGAAAATTTTCCTGAGCCGTTTATTGCAACGATAAAGGCTGGTTGCTGTAGAGATTTGATTTTCATGCGGAATTTAAAAAAAATATATATATGCCTTGCGAAAGTTTTGAGCTTCAATTATGACTATTGAAGATTTGGCCGAACCTCGACTTCGTTTTATTATTTTTTTTCATCCTTTTTTAGAATAAATTTGATAGGAATTAGCCGGCGTTTTATTTTCGACTAATTGTGCTCAATTTTTTTCAGATTGCCAATAGTCGGTAGTGAAGTCCGCTCTGAATTTTCAATCGACCCGTCGCACGAGTTGGCCATGTATTTCGGCGTGAATAATCCGCTGAAAAACGAGTCGAAATTGTTCTGCGGTAAAAAAGAGCCAAACTGCGGCTCTTACCCTAGCGCCCTCGCTCCTTGTGTAAGTCAATTCGCTTGCTATTGTCTGATTTTCAATCGCCACGTCTTTTTTATCGCCGCTGTGTTAAGTATCATTTTTTGGCTAATTTGAATTTCCCTCTTCGATTTACAGAATCCGCCTCTCGCCAAAGAGGAGTTATATTTTGCCGTGAAGACGTGCCAAAAATTCCACGATTCCAGAGTTCCGTTCGTGCAAAGGACGTGGGGCGCTGATGCGAAATATCTCGAATTCTTCAGCGATGTACACAGTTAGTTATTGCATTGTTATCCATGTATATCTGGATTTCTTCGGCGTTGGACGTATAAAAAGCTTACTTTTTTTTATAATAATAATTTTTTTTAATGTTTTGGCTCAACCGTCGATTTTCTACCGTTTATAACGATTCTTTGTTCTTGGCAGATAAGAGTATTCCTACGACTGGCGTCGGTATCAATAATACGGAGAAAGGTCATTGCGCCAAGACCATGAAAATTTTAAAATTAGCTCTCTCACGCGTATCGAACCACTACCGTCACGTTCGATGGGTCATTTTAACCGACGATGATACGATACTCGGGTAATGAAAACATTTAGGCTTACTTAAGCAATTTGTCTTTTTATTGAAATTAATTTACCGCTCCGTTACAGTGTGGAACGATTGCTTTCTTTGCTCTCCTGTTTCCAAACCGACGCTGTTGTCGGGGAGAGGTACGGCTATAAAGTTAGAGGATCAGCAATGGGATACAATTATCCGACAGGTAACGAAAGTGATTAAGAAAAATAAAATAGATTTATGTCATCCATTACGGACATTATCCAATATGTCCGAATCGAATAGATCAATCAGTGTTGCCAGATTGAAATTAGAGTTTGTTTTTTTTTTAACAAGGGAAGAATATTTGTAGATTTACTCTAGAATTCTGTAGTCGTTTAAAAAAATTAATCAGTGGAGAAATCAGTGCGTAATTTTGAGTGTAAAATACTATAAATACGAGGAAAAATTAACGACTTATATAATAAAAATAATGCTGATAATAATTCAGTAGTGGGTTGATGAGGAATTTGTTTGGTCTGTGCTCTTAATTTCGATTAAAAAAAGGTCAAAAGGATTTTCTGCAGTAATGCATAGAATTGAAACAAACTTAACATCAACACTGGACAGTGGTCATTTCTTGACCATTGTGTTCTGAATGAACCATGTTAATTTACATTACCTTAGAATCAAATGCCAGCCTTGAGATTACGTAAATTATTGTTATTATTATTTTTTTTAATCGAAATATTATTTTCCAAAATTTAGGCGATGGGACAAGTCTATAGACTATATAACTGATTTGTGACTGCCCATAGTGAACAAAGGGTCGATAATCCATCATTGAGGGGTATTCACTTTATTTTAGGCGGTGGAGGAATCGCTTTTGGAGTTGATACTCTGGCTGATATTGTTCAAAGCTGCCATTGCCCCGCCAAGGATAGCCCAGACGACATGATCCTTGGAATGTGCCTATCCTCTCTAGGCATTCCGCTCATCCATTCACCCCTCTTCCATCAAGCAAGTTATCTCTCTTATCGCAAGATAAATACCGTCTTTCGATGGATTATTAGAAAATTTAAAATGTCATCTTTTCCTTCTCGTTGCATTTCTTGATGTCCGGAGGTTGTGAGGGGGAGAAAAACTAGGCGACTCATTCTCAAGTCCTTTATTGCCTGGCCGAGCATTTTCGCCCATTCAGGCATTTTCACTAAATCGACAAGTAATCGTACTCCTCGCACCCACGGACATTAAAATGATGTTTCATAAAAAATGCTTATCTTTATTACCTTCATCAATTCTTCACTGTTTTACAAGGCTCGTTATCATCTTTGAGTTTTTCATTTTAGGCAAGGCCAGCTGATTACGCCGAAAGTTACCTCCAAGTTGAACGGCCTATTTCCTTCCACAAACATTGGAACATCGACCCGCATTCAGTTTACCAAAAATGGTTCACCGACGGCGATCATAAATTCGCGCACAACGAACTATGAACAGGACAATCTGTAAATTGTTGACGAACTTTCAAATATATATTTTAATAGCTGTTGACAATCGTTGCTTCGTTCATCCGTTTCGCCAATAATTGAAGGAGAGAGTGTGCCAATTTTAAATAAATAAAGGCATAAAAAAAAGTGTGAATTCGAAAGGTGGCAACTCAATTTTGAGTTTATGCTCACAAAAGAAAGAATTCTACAAAAATATATATAGCCGCTTTGAGAATGAAAATGCCGTATGCTGCGAAAAACGAGCTTTTTGAACTCGTCCTCACAGAAAGTGATTGCAGAATTGTTGTTACATGAAGAACCAAACCCTCTCTATCCAAAGTTTTAACCTCAAAAATCTTTGGGAGTCCGGCAAGAGATTTGTGGCGTAATTTACAATAAAATAACGTTTTCAATTAATTTTTCCAAACATTTTCACGTTCGTTTCCAAATTGACCTCGGAAAATGCGAAAAAATTCGAAGTAAAAGAAATGTGAAAAAAATAGAAAATGATGCAAAATGCGTGCTTGGATTTCAAGAAAAATATTTTACCATTAATCGAGAAATACTGTGGTAACCTATGTTTCGACATCGTCTTGAGGATGCCCGAACGGGCGAAAGCGCTCCTGTCAAGTTCGTAAAATTAGTCGCCTGGTTTTTCTCCTACTCACAACCCCGACGAATGGAGAATATTATAGAGAATGTCATTGAGACCCTAATAACTACAAATTTTAAGCCATTAAACCTGATTTCACAGCGTAGTCGGAATGAAGACTCATTTACGTTCTTTTTTTTACCATGGATTACAATTATGACAGTGGTGAAAATTATAACCGCAAAAATCGAGAACCTTAAATAAGCCAAGTTTACTTATGATTTGACGACAAAATAAAATTATAAAAAGAAGTCTACGTGCGACGTGGCTACTACTGCGACAGATCTCGCCGTTATCAATAGATAAGAAAGGACAATATTTACTTCAATTTCTCGATTGTATTTTCTTCTCTGTAAACTGTCTTGATAAGGTTTTTATTCGTTTGCCGGTGGAAAGAAAAACTATTGCCTTGCAAAAATCTGTTTTTCGTTGAATTTAATCGAACTGTACGAAATAATGTAATCAACTGTACTGACTGTTGGAACCGAGGATTTTTATTGACGACCATGGACTCTGATAAAATTGGTAAGTAATTGCATGAGCTTACATAGCCTCGAATAAATCTAGATTACATAATATTATTTTCACGCTTGATTGGCGAAATGGGTAGAAATATTGTTCCAGTAAATGTCGGACATTTTCACTGAAAATATCGGTTGAAGGTTGAAATCGTTCAAACGATGAGAATCAAATAATCGAATCAGAATCAAATAATGCTCGGTATTAAAGCGCTTGACGAAAAATTCTTTTTTATAGTCCAAAGCTTGGGTTATAAGAGGTTTTTGCTTCCTTCGGCTACCCCTCAATTACACCAAATACACATTTTTCTGAAAAACGTTGAAAAATACTAGTTTTCCCCTCCTCAAAAATACCCTTAAAATTGAGGTAGCGATTTGGATAAAGAATTGAGCCATTGTCTGACCAGAAATGGGTTTTGGTGAACATTTCATGAATTTAGCTTTTCAATTTTTGTCAAAAAATCGTTGACGGCGGACGGACAGAATTTTTTTAAATCGTATATTCGGCTTCTACTGCCTTGAAAAGTAAATCATCAAATTTTGAAAGAGTCTAGACATTTTGGGCAATTTACTTATTTTATTATTGAATAATAAACCAAAACTATCACTAAATACTACTATGAAAAACTGGGATTGAAAAACTAGGATAGAAAAAACCCGTAGAAAACAAAATTAAAGCTAAACGGTAAAAATTATATAATTCATTTATTTATAATATATTAATTTGTCCGCTATTAGGTACGATAAAAATGTAGGTAATAATAATATTTCGAAATGAAATATCGGAACTTGAGTATAAAATAATTATATAATTGAAAAAAATAAACTAGGTATTAGAAGATAAAATTAAAGTAATTTTAACTGAGAAAAAAAAATCAAATTCCTATTTTATCCTCCTGTTTCTATCATGAATAGAATAAACTATACCAGTTACTAATAAACGATTAAATAAACTTATTTTCGGAATACCAAGATTAGGAAAACTATCAGAAAATCGCGAATGAAAAAGACTCTGTAAAAGTAATTACTACCAAAAAAATATTAAAAAAAAAAAAATAATTATTACCTAAATATTAAAATAAATTTTGTATTGTGTTAATCGAGTTATGGGATAGCTCCGTTAGATTATTCTTGAATTAGATTGAAATTTATCCTCTGTTGGAAGTTGAACCGTTGTTCCCCAGATGTCGAAGGATACTCAACGCCTAAGAGACATAGAAAACACAAGCATAAGAAGCATAAAAAGAAGAAAGAAATCGACGTCGTTTCTGTGATCGATCCGAGCAAAATCAAGTCGACAATGGTCGCAACGACTCCAACACTCGGAAATGCCGAAGCGTATGTAGACTTTGAATTTTCAGTATAAATTGAACATTCTCTCAAGAGATAACTGCAGTTACTCGAAAAATGATTACCTATTTGCAGCGCCTCCAAAATTGCCGATAAAAGTGTCCAGCTGGGAGTTTCACCGAAGAGTAATTTGAAAAAGAAAAAGCCCAAAGGAGGCAAAGACAGCGGCACATCCAGCGACGAAGAACGATGGCTCGACGCGATACAATCGGGCAAATTGGAAGAAGTAAAGATTCCACTTTTTTTATCTCTATTTTTTAATAGTGAGAAATGAAAGTATTGACGTGGATCGATGATGGAAATCATTAGCTCTACTGATCGTATATTCTCCTGTTTTTATTCCAACTTAACTGACATGCTAGGTGCCAAATTGAAATAGCTAGGCGGAGTAACTAACGTGCATTTCTTTACCTACTTCAAAAAGAGGAGGTTACTTTGGGTTTTTTTTGTTTTTGTTTATAATTCGATAATAAACCATTGCAATCGCCCAAGACAGAAATTTCTAACCCCCTCAAAATTTGATGTTTTACGTTTCAAGGCATGTAGAATCCGAATACCCAATAAAAAACGCTGCAAATGATTGTACAGTGGTTTATTATTCCTTCGCTTCAATAATGATTTAACCCTTTCTCCCCGATCGCGCCCAACCGGATTTTTCAGTCTGCCGGCCGCTCGCTCTCTTTGTCTTCCTCTCTTATTTTCCCCCACTTTCACTCAACATTATTTCTCAACTGAATTATTTTTGAGTTTGTTACATGTTACGCTATTTGTACAAAAAAAAAAAAAAAAAAAAAAAAAACATATTTTCAAAGACTCCAATCGTCAAACTGAAGGGGAAAAGAGACGCTGAGGTGACAAGAAGATAACGGCTGAGGTGACAGTTTCGCCCTCCTTGATATTGTTACTGCCGCTAAATCTGCTGGAAGAGGGTGAAAATGAAAGGTATACTTCTCAGCGATTCAGCGTCCGAAAATCTATAGAAATTGATACGCAATACACCTTTTTCTGAAAAAGGTTGGAAAGTACGAATTTTCTCCCCCTCAAAGCCCCCCAAAAATACCCTTGAAATTGAGGCAGCGATTTGATTATAGAATTGAGAGCCATTCTCCGACAAAGATTGATTTTCGTTGACGGCGGACGGACAGAAATTTTTTTATGGATATTCGGACTTTACATACTTTGAAACGTAAAATCAATTTTAGAGTTGGGATAAATTTTCCTCTTGAGCGTTTACAATGCTTCATTATTGAAAAATAAACCTAAAATCGATGCAAATTCCACATTGCGGTCTTTACCTTTAACTGGTTGATAATTAATATTCAAGGTTGACGACGAGCTGAAGAAAATCAAACCCAAAGATCCAAAGTTGATGACAGCTCGACAAAGGGCAATGTTGGAGCGAAAAGGCGATGGGACCCCGGATCCTTCGGCCGAACAGCTACTTTCCTTACCCTCCGGTAAATGTACAATTTATGCGAAACGGGGGGAGTTTTTATTGGACATTTCGAAGTCAAGTGAGATATAATCTCTGCGCTGCCAATTTTTTCAGGTTATAGGGAAAAAGTGATGACCCCAGAAATGATCAAGAAAGCCGCTTTCAAAAACCTGAAGAGAAAACAGCTCCTCGATGAAAAACGGGAAAAAGACAAAGTGAGTGAAGCTATTCATGAGTAAATTTTGAGAAACTAATGCCTGAATATAATTTAAATCAAGACTTTGAACGTTCAAATATATTGATTTTTCCGCTCTGTAAAAATCAAAATACAAAATATGCTCTACTGAAATCATGAAAAAGGCTAATAACGTGGAGATACGGCGTGTGACCCAATTTCAAAAAAATCAAGCGTCATCTGCTCGCCATAGCGAACATTTTAATACATCAAACAAATAAAAACATTGACTCTTATAGTCAGTAAAAATTGAAATAGAAAAAACTTTGAATGCTTATATCTCCCTGCAAAAGCCTGTGGGATTTGAACAGTTCAATTAATGATATTTGAAGATCTTGAGACCACTCCATGTCGAGAACTAGAGGACAACTGAAAGAAAACCTCGGTTCGGCTCACTAAAAAACCGACAGGAGACGTAGCGCCTTACAAGCCGTTTGCGAGCAGCTCGTAACGCCTCGTCGGAATTTAAACACGTCCCAACTTGCGAACGGAGCTTAATACGAGCCGCTCGGCTCTCGCTTGGCTCGCAAGTGTATAAGCGGCTTTAGACAAACAATCGGCGAGGCGACAATGCAACAGACTGACTGACTGACTCACATTCGGGAGGGGAGAGCTGTTGCTAGAGAGGCTTACAGCCAGTGATGCCAACATGACAACCTGTTTTTTTCCTTCAACATAGAAACGAACTGTTGAACGATTGCTCAGAAAACAAGACAACAAAATCAACAAATCCTCGGCGAAGAGAGCTGTTCGTAAAACGGGAGCGACGATCATTTATCGCAACAGTCTCAACGCGATCGAGCTGATACTTCCGGCAGGTTTCGACTACCCAATATCGAAGCAAACCGCGTGAGTTCCAATTCATTTTTACATCAATAAGGCATGATAATGGATAAATTCGACTGCACCGTTCTCCAATGTGTGAAAATGAGGCGTTTAGAATTTTTCTTCGGATTTCATTTCAATGCTAAACCAACTTAGGGTATTTTTCTAATGCACAACCATTTTTTTTTTGCATTTCTGGATTTCTGCAAGGTGCGCTGAATCATCTAACGCAGATAATACTAGTGAAAAATTAACACGCTCGGTCATTTTCAGGCCGCCTCCGCCCAAGGTCGTCCTCTGCGCTGTCAAAGGTTGTTCGAACGTTAAAAAATACTCATGCTCCAAGACAAACGTGCCGCTCTGCAGTCTGCAATGCTACAAGACCAATTTGGCGTCGAACAATATAAAAGTCTAATTGAGAATCACGAACGTTGAAAGAAACTTTCACGTATTTTACGGAAATATTTCCACCGGCAATTGAATTCAATTATGAATGTTTATTTAAGAGGTATTGAAAGAAATTGTAAATATATATTAAAATTATATTAAATTTGCTAGAATTGCTAAAATTTCTAGATCGATTCGAGAAGGGGAAAAAAACAATTTCACTCGACGAGGTTATTTATTTATTCCAGAGCGCAATAAAGTTGAAATTTCATCAGAAATTATAGGGATAAAAATCAAAGTCCGTCGACAACAAAAAATGTTCGTGAAATCCATTGTACAGTTGATTATGACAACTTAGTTGAATAATTCATAAATGAATCATCGGTGAAATTCTACATACATTTTGCAATACGTCACGAAGTAATTATGCTCAACACGATCCACGTGTTTTCTATAAACGTAACAAAAAAAAATATCAATACGAGAAAAAAATATTTTTTCCCCTTTTTTAAAAATAATTCATCAGTCTTACGCAGTTTCATATCATCAGTTACTGCTTCGCCCCTTCTTTGCACGAGTTCCAAAAATGCGTCAGTCTATTATTCTCGTTGCGGCAAAAGGCGATAAAATCGGTGTACAGTTTGTTTATAAAAGTTTCGTGGCTAGCAGCGCAAGTCGAGCCCATTTTCCATTTGCGGCTCACCATGTGGTTTTTCGACCAGAGGAAACCGTCCTGAAATGTACAGATCGTCAGATGGCCCAAAAATTTTGAGGACATAGAAATTTGAGGACATTTTGGGAGATTGAAATTCTTTCTTTTGCAATAAATGCTTTTTTCGAAAATACGAAGAAATATCTGGGAAAAGCATCGCAGAGAAATCCCAAGATTCCTGACCAAATGCTATTGAATCATCTTTAGGAAAACTAAAACTTCAACTTACACGTGATTCATGATTGAACGAATGGTCGCCGACAAGGCGGGAGACGAATTCGTGCCTCGGACTCGCCGAAGGGTCGGGCGACGTGCCGAATTTGTGCTGCTGAACTTGCGACATACGAGGAGTCGCTGTGTGCTCGCATGGTTGCGATGGAATGAGAAGGAATATGTTTCCTAGAATTTGAAAAAAAAAATTGTAAACAGGGAGTCCACGAAAACCTCCTTTCAGAAAAAAATCCCCCATTCCCCCATCCTCTCCTTCGAGAATGGTTAATTTTGGAAAAAATGACTTTTTTCATTTTGGTTTATTATTGAATAATAAAACAATTTAATTGCCCGAGGAAAATGTCCGAACTCATTCAAAATTTGGCGTTTTACTTTCAAGCCAATCGAATCCGAATATTTAATTTAAAAATTCTGTCCATCTGCCGTCAACGCTTTTTTCGAAAACTATACCTAGCTAAATTCTTGAAATTGTCACCAAAAATGAAGGCTTTTGAAACCGAAGCTAAACGATGAAGTAAATTACCTATTATAAATGACATAAATCACTCATTTCGCGGGTTTTCGCCTACCTACTTGTTCTTTTAGGTACCTACCAAGTGGTAAGATGTAGACAGGGGTAACTACAGAAACCAGTGGTGTGCATAGATCACACAGTACTTCCATGTTTGAGTCAGTAACAAGTATAACCAATTAGAAAATCAAGAAAATCGTACGAAGGCCAAAAACCTTGTTGAATTATACAAAAATCAACAATTAGGTATACAAACAGACGAAATAATTTCCACTGTTCGATGGACGATGTAATGATTGAAAATAAATCCACCTTCATTCTCCACCAAACGTTTTTGGCATGTTATCATCGTTTATTATGTTGGATTAGTTCAAATCGAGATGAAAAACCCGATCATTCCCGAATATCAATTTAGTTTTATGAAATCAAGCGTGATTCCCTGCCATAAACAAACCAGAATGCCAAAAAGCATTCTATAAAAAACTTCGAACGCTTACATCTCGGAAGTACTGTGTGCAATCCAAAATCCGGAAACGGCTAATTTTGCGCGATTACTGGGAAATCATTTCCTCAAAATTTCATTGAGTTTCATCCATTTTTCACGGAGATATGGCGATTTATGTCATTTTGTGACCGCAGACAGACGGACACGCAGACACTTGTTCAGAAAATGATTCTGAGTATAGTACTATGAAAAAATTTTCGAACAGGACCTCAGTTCCAAATTCGAATTTTCAGACGATCTCAATACTTCCATTTCGATGGCTACAGGACAACATGTGATATGAAAAAAAAAGGGTTTTGAGGTTTTGGATGGTTTTTATTCAGAATTTCAAGGCGAAATGGTGGCCTCAGTTTTTTTGTTGGTAGCGCTGGGAATGAGTTATTCCCGCTTGAACAACATGTGTTATACCATTCTTGTCGGCAAAAAGTGTTATTAAGGTGTTTTCCTGAATTGAGCTACTATCTAGATTCCAAAGCATGCAGCATGATATCACAGGTTGCCCCACTTCTGCACTCTTTATAACACTAATTGGCCCATTATTTTTAAAACGTTTTTTCTCTCTCCTGAAAACCAGCCAAATTTTTATAACACATGTTGTCCTGAAGACATCGATTTACTACGTAAACATGGAAGTAAAAATGGACAGTTTGTGAGGACACTTCGACTCCATCGATAAACAAGTGCGAAGATGGAACTATGAAATGATACTAAGTAGAAGACTCCGACAGTGAACACATGGGACTAATTTGAAAAACGATTCGATTAAATTGATCGATTTAAAATGAAACAGGTTTGAGGACGGTGCTAAAGCTAAACAGAACGTTAAAACAAGCGGAAAGCGATAACATGTAGGTGTGACGAATGTGAAACTGAAGAGGAGCCTCTGTCGTGCATTTCAAGAATGATCATTCCTTGGATTGACCTCTTTCATTTTGCCCAGTCCATTTCAAATGAGTAAATTTTTAGGCCATTGGGCGTTTTTGCTTGTTGAACATATATAATAACGTTTCCTAGAATGAAAATAAAATAATCAATAACGCACCTGACAAGTGAACATATTGATGAGGTTGAAACGGAGCGGTTTTCACGGCGCAGCGAAGGAAGCCGAATTTGAGAGCGATAGCTTCTAAGAATAATATCATCCGCTGGCTTCTTGTAGATTCTTCGTACTCTGCAAAGAGAAACATTCTCCCAATTATGGGCCAAAGATACCGCAATAGCTTTAATAGAGCAGAGCACCTATCAGCTCAATGATCCTTGGGAAAAATAATAATGCAGAAAACGGAATTCTCCTAAATTCCCAATAAAGTGCGATTCTAAGTCGGTAGATTCCCTCTGCGTTTGAAATTCATATATATTCTATCCTAATAATGGAATTGGACGGAATTTATTGTTCTTCATATTTACAGAAAGTAACAAATTTGCCAAGGCTTTTTGCTAAATGCTACATGCATAAATAAAAAGAAAAAATATTCAAAGAATCAGTCCGCTCAAGGGCTTAGCCCTCAAGAACAACGAGCTGGAGTTCTTTAGCGACACATTGATTTTTCTTGCACGGTAAATTTCTTCAAAACTTTTATTATTTTTAATTATAGATATTTTATCAAATATTCTTTCCAACTAAAATTTTCTTTGTCTGGCCGGACTTCCATCAATTCGATCCGCACTGCAGTTATTAAGGGCACAGTAAATCGCAGTGTTAATCAACCGGCTGTCAAATCCAAGTGACACCGGGTCAAACGGAGAATTTTTTTAACCAAGATCACTTTCAGGGCTTTAAAACGTGTGATCACACCATGTTCAGGAAAGAGAAAATTCTGCTCTTTCAATGTTAGTTTAATGCAATTCATTTCATAAAGCAAGGGAACTTTAAGAATTTGTAATTGGTTTAATAAGGATCTTTTAAGAAATTGGCTTTTTATGACGAAAGCAACTGGACCTTAATTATAACAACCTCAGGCCGGAAATTACTCGAATACATAGTCAAGGAACTGGAAAAAATTATCAATTGGGCTATTGATAAATGTAGCATTTTTTGGCGTCACTATCTCATTCAACACATTGAAGATGTAAAATATAAATAAATGTTACCTAAAAACATAATTTACCTTCAAAAAGATTGCTCTTCTGACCCATAAGACAATCTGTGTCTACTGGGACGAATATAGGCCCGCGCAACGGGTCGGATTTCAGCGAGCACGGCAAAGAGAACGGATCGGCTGGGATAGGTACGATCTGCAAACCGCACGACTGCGCTTTCCTCGCCCAGGAGAAAATCTGAAAATTTCACCAAGCGAAAGTGATGAGCAAATCTCGAACAATATCCGACGATAGAAGAGTGACAGTCTTGATAATAATTCTTCAGATTGCTAACCAGATCGGCAACAATGGCGCCCGAAGCGGCTGCCCATTGGACGGCGATTTCATAAGCCATATTCGGATGGTAGGTTGAATGGTATCTAATGTGGCCCCATTCGACACGATCGCTCTTCCCTTGGACATCCATTTCGAGGTGGCTCTCTTTGAAAACAGGCACTTGAACAAACAAAAATCAACGCCGGTAATCTCGGTCAATTTTTCAGTGCAAAGACGATGAGAATTTCCAACAGAATTTCCCCTTTTCACGTTTCAAACTTCGGTTTCTGCTTAACCGTTAAAAATTTACCTGGCCGTTTTTGTACTGCATGTTCTGGAAGATCTTTGTCAAAGAATACCGGCTTTTCAGCGCCGATTCTATTTCTCACCACCTCAACTTCCATCCATTCGTTTTCAAAGCCCGACAGATCTCCGACGGGGAGAGATTCGCCATCTGTCGGAACAAAAAACCTGTAGCTCCCATGAAATGATCGAAACTAGAAATATCAGCCCTGAATTTACCTTTCAATTCTTCTTTGGCGATTTTAATGTGGTACAGGTAAAATCCGTAGATGAACCGCCGCTTAGAATCGCCGGACGCGTGGCAGATATATTTTTCATCCAATAGTCCCTTAAAAAAAAAAACGTAATAATAGAAAATCTATTTCTGAATGAAAAACTTTTCTTAGCTGCACGTTCAAAGCTGAATACGTGGGAGTATAACGAACTTGAACATTAGTTCAGTAGATTGTTCAGAAAAACCGCACACAGCTCACATTTATTTTTGCCCGAATTGCGTTCTTTAGACTTCAAAAATTATATTATGTTGCTGGACAGGGAAAAAGAAAAATCATTTTAAGAGAAAAAGTTAATTACTGGTAATTTTATTTAATTCATGATACAAACAGAAAGATAACATATTTCATTTTTTTAGTTAAAATTAATTTATATTTAGTTTATTTTGTTAATTTATATCATTAATTATACTGGACGTTCCATAGGTTAATTTTACATTATCATTATATTTTTTATAGTACCTAACAGCAGATGAATTAATGGAATAATATATTTTATTGTTTTTATTTAATTTCATTTTCAATATTTTTGTTTCTGAATCCCTTAGTTTTTCAATCCCAATTTTTCATAATATGTGTTCGTTGATATTAGTTTTCGTTAGTCGTTGCAGATGAATATGTAATATTTAATTCTGTTACTCACGTTCAATCTTTTTCCAATAGTTTTTTTAAATTTATTTTTTTAGTACTCACACGTGACATTTCCGTCGTCTTTTATGAAAGAACGTAAGAATTAGCAAAAACCTGACCACTATTCGTTTTCACGGGCCTGCCCGTGTAAACTGCGGTGTCTTCACGGCCCATGAAATCGCTAGTGATCGTTTGGCTGTTTTCGGCACCGCCTTATGAATAGCCGTGATAAGCATAAACTCTAATGAAGTCATACAGGTTGAGTGGGCAATGCATACCGCGAGTAAAAAAACTTCAAATGATTGTACATGGGTTTATTATTGCTTCAATAATGATTTAAGAAGACCGTCCTTTCGTGATAATAACTTTTCGAAACATTTGTGATTGAACATGATTTGAACTAACCTGTTATACGTCAAAATATTATTTCCCATTCGCTTAAAACCACCATATTATTTTTAATGCTTGAAGAACGCGATTCGGGTGAAAAACCATTTTTTCCCTATTCGTGCGCTCGAATTAAAAATTAAATTTGACCTATTAGAATTCGATTAAATGCCATATAGGAAAAAAGATTCACCTGAAGCATGGAGAGCGCTTGATTTTCATGCTTGACACCTTCAACGCGACTTTGGATCCATTGTACTGCGTCGGCTGATACGAAAGTGTACTTCGGAAGGCTCGGTAACGGACTTAAAAATCCCACTCCGCTGACTGGATTTTTCATGTGTTCGATCAACTCCTCGTATTCAGAGCCGGGAGTCAAGACTAATTTCGCCCTATGAAAACAAAGGATTGATATAAAAATAGGGCGATAGTAAAAAAGTTGAAAAATCTATATTGACTTACGTATCATTGTCGTTTTCCGAGTGGTCAGCATCAGCTGACATTATAGGGACGTCTACGGACTGAGAGGCTTTACTCCTTTCCAAAACTTTGGAACCCGACCTGTAGAAAAGTTAAGTTTTATTTACAAGATTATACACGCAGGGCAATTTATCTACGAAGAAAAAATCTAACAAAAATACTTTTGAGGAGAATTTTTGAAAAATTACCAGTCAAAAATGTTTCCTATTAAATTTAAGAAAAAAAAAATCTTTTTTTACCTAGGACGGAATTTTTCCGGCAATCGATTACTGCCCAATCTCTCTCGAAACGGCGAATTCCCGGCGACGTTACTCTGAAAAGCGGTCCGAATCGTAAATGTAAACTCGAATCGTATTTTAGACAATTCATTTTGTAGACAAATTGGAAAAGTAAGGCAAATCGACATAACGAGAAACAGAAAGCGTGTATGCGAAATAATATTCGGCAATAAAAAGCAAGGTGATCATACCTTCAAGTACAGGATGCCCGTACTATATCTCCTTTGATTCATAAGATTGGGTACGTTGAGACCAGAAAGATCCTGCTAAGGACATGCAATACAAGCAACTACACAACGTACACCACATCTCCTTCTAAATAAAAATAATGACAAATCAGGATTATTTTTAATAAAATTCGATTGTGTAAAAAAAAAAACAACAACAACACAAAAAATACCGTCGTAAAACAGAAACTACAATATCAACGATACAAAAGCAAACGATCAACATACTTCGAACGCAATATGTGCTCCAATCAATCGAATTGGAAAACAACCGCAGGCAATTTAGTGTAAACAGTGAGGGGGAAAATTTTTCGAAATATACTTTAGTACATTGGAAAAATAATAAATATGGCACGTGAGAAACATCAAAACAAATAATACTATCTTAGCACTGGCTGTGGAATGGTAACAAAGACATGACAAACTGAACGAAAACGTTGTAGAAATGACAATTATAAGTCTCATTGATTCAAGCCAGCACGCCAAGTGTCTTTCTGGGAATCTCCCAAAAGCGGGCCAAAAATCCCCTCAAACGGACAGAAAATCCCCCCAGATGGACGAAAAATCCCCACATCCTGCAAAGCCACTATAAATATACAAAAAATATAGGGAAACCTTTTTATGTGACCAGATGTTGGGCTTCATAAGAAATGTAAACTGGCTCTTGTTGAAAAAATGAAAGAAAAGAAGCCTGGGATTTGGTCTATGGATGGGGGCATGTCAAAAGTAGAAATTGATCATTAATATTGATGCAACCCTCAGAGAAGCTGTACCAATCAAGGACAACTCTGCTTTGAGGTTAATCCAACTTGGTTAAAGTCACTCCCTTCTTAATTTGTCCTGGCTATCTTCCATTTTAGCTGTAGTGTTGAGGACCAGTTGATTTAAAACAAAATACAACTGAAATACCTAGGATCAAAAAATCCTTTTAAGAAAATGCCTGTCGGAAAAATAAAATCCCTCAAATAAATCCTAAATATTTCTTCTTCCAGAATTTTCTCAAACAGAAAAACCCCCTAGATCAAGGGGGAAATCACTTGACTTGGCAACACTGAGCCAGCATGCGTCAACCGGACATGATATGAAAGTTAGAATAGTAGTAGAATTCGTAGTTGGAAACATTAGCAGGGGGACGAGGACACGCTTGCAGTGAAAGACACTCCTTACATAGTTCGGCCGTTATACTGTCATTATTGTTAGCAGGTCCCGCCGGGGAATCGCATGCTTACAATCAGGGTTCGGTCATGCTCATTTTGGTTAATTATTCAAAAACAAACCATCGAATCGCCCGAAAATTCTTCTTCCAAATCGTCCTCTCTCAAAATTTGATATTTCACATTTCAAGGCATGTATCATCTGAATATTCAATTAAAAAAAATTCATTCCGCTCCACGTCAACACTTTTCCAATGAAACTATAATAGCTAAGAACTTGTCGTTTTCCCTAAAAATCATTCTTGGCATGAAAACAGCTCAATTCTTGAGCCAAATCGCTACATTAATTTTAAAGACTTTTTGAAAAGGTTTAAGGGGATTGTACGACAATTTGGACACAAAAGTGAGTTTTGTATCATCTTCTATTGATTTTTGGACGCCGGATCGAATAAGACCAAAGAGGAATTGGATGTTCTCAAGCTATAGCAGCTTTTGCGAGCTTTGTTGTCACAGAGAAGCTTAGTGAATACACTTTTTGCTGATTTTGCCACTTAAAACCTTACTTAACACAAAGTTACGTTTATAAATACGGGCTAAATCTTCTCTTGTGTAATAAATAATTGTATGCCATTTCTAAGTACTTCAAAAACTATAAAAAAGGACGAAAAACTGGTTTGCTATCACGTTCGTCAATAAAGTTGCAGGAGAGGAGAGAGCCAGTTTGAGCTCTACAAAAATATACTATTGACTTGGGACAGCATATGGCTTAGTTGAGTCATTTTTACAATGTCAGATTGGCGAAAACCAACAATAATTTTGTTGTTCGGTAGATTTTTCCAGAACAGGCTACTTAGGAAGGCAACTTCAGCAACCTGCCAAAGGACGAAATTTGGCGATCATTTGATTTTTTTCAAAATTTGAACGTAACTGGCGACCCAAAACCATGGAAAACACGAGGTTTTACCTTAATACGTTTTCAGAAGCTCCTTCTAGAGCAAGGAAAAGGTAAAATCAGTTTTTTTTTTTAATTTAATACCCAAAAAAATATTTGCACTAAATAGGTTTTTGAATATTACCGATACGGCAATAATTTTCAAGGTTGGCATCACTGTTCTCATTTTTTTCTGATACATATCGTCTCCGATTTGGTTCCCAACGGCACTGTCAAGTTTGAAGCGCGCCTAACAGTTTCAGGTGAACGTCAAAATTTATTGGTGTGCCGAGGGCTCAGGTAGAACTAAACTATCAACTGAACTAGTGTCTGGAAAAAAAGGCATAGTTGAAAGTAACTGCAAAATGTAAAATTCACATTTTTTACATTCTCCCTAGCAAAATTTGACGTTTAGCGTGAGTTTTTTCGCTCGAAATGACGCGTTGCGTTGACAGTAATTTAAAGAGACATTTCGCCCGCGGTGGAACGTTGAACAAACATGCACAAACAAAGAAGTTAAAAAAAAATGTCCATCCGTTATCGCCACGATGAGAAATTGAGGCCTCTAGGAGACAAATCTTGACCCTCGTCATCGTCCCCACAATATCTGATAGTTTGAAACATTGCTACCAGTAAAAAACAAACACATGCGCGGATAATCCGACAAATGAAAAAATGTTTACCCTTTGCTTCTTTTGCGTTTGAGGCCGTTTAATTTTGTTGATCCACGCTTCGACGAATTTGAGA
Organism: Tupiocoris notatus; assembly: GCA_037159825.1. NCBI lineage: Eukaryota > Metazoa > Arthropoda > Insecta > Hemiptera > Miridae > Tupiocoris > Tupiocoris notatus. Next base: position 33,779 of record JASJUZ010000108.1, read on the forward strand.
AAATTGTCGACAAGCGATTGCTGCTCTTCAATGGAGAGAACACTGTACAAGCCGCATTGGGGCGCTCCCTCAAGAATTTTCCGCGTCGGACCTTGGCAAGCTGGCAGGACGAATATTCTGAAGCGCCAATACTTCAGCGTCTGCAAAAAATAAATTTATAACAGTCGAATTCTCAAGCAGAAGAAAAATTACCGCTCCTAAAAACAAAAAATGCGGTTTTTGTGCATATTAAAAATTGTAGAACGATTCTTGCTGCGCTGAGAAATTCTTGGAGGAAATTCAGAGTAATTCTTGTATCATAGAGCTTAGTTTTACCGTCAGGCGATTAAAAATGGTAACGACAATTTTGACAAATCAAATGCTTAATGACTAGCGTGTAAATTGCTTCTCTTACATCGATCAGCGCGAAATCAGCGTCACCTCTTGTGCAAATATAATGGTCGAAGTAGTTCCAATTAAAATTTTCAAGCTTCTCTGTACTGAAGGAAATCCACGAAGCGACGTAAGTTGGATGATCCGGCGTCTGGAAACGGTACCAGTAGTGGAAATTGAACGGCGGGTACGGGTGCCTGGAAAAATAAAAACAGTCTGCAGGGTTCTATGGACTTTAAAGAAGCAGTGTATCAAAGAGTGAGGATCGCTTTTATTTTGATCTAAGAATCAAGTTCAAAGGGTATTTGATTTTTTTTTTTTTTTTTTTGTGTAAATTTCTTGCTTTAGCAGCAGCTACAATTAAATAATCCTCTGCTACACTAGAGGCATAATTATACAAGTTTTCGGTTGAAAATCATGTACTACCTAAGATGTACACAAGAACGAATGGATTTACCTGGGCCTGTATCGAGTCACTCCGATTTCCGAGCCGTTGAGAGCGATTCGGTGGAAAATTCGTCCAATGCTCAACTTGTATTCTTTGATATGATCGCTCTTCCCTCTTGAACCGGCCACCACGCTCCCGCTTCCACCTCCGACCGAAAGCTGCGAGCCGCTATTGTCATCTACGATTAACTGGAAACCCTGAAACATAATTTCAATAAATTTCAAACAAATTGGACAGAATTTTTTTTATTGGATATTCGGTTAGAAATGGTTTTTCTAAACGATTACAATGGTTAATAAATAAATGGGTAATGAACCCAAAGCGAACCGCCACTTGAATCCAAGAAATAAAAGCTAAATTAACACATTTAATTTATTTGAAAGAATGATGATATAATTAGTTCATCTCACTTGGGCCAATCTTTGCGAGATCAACTCTTGGAAAACCTCCTGCGTCTGCAAAGGCTTGCGGTAGATTATCCTTTGCCGAGCGTAATCCGCATTGACTGCATCGGGTAGCAAATTGTAGTCGGAGAAAACGTAATCAGTTCGCAGGCAGACGTCGTCGGGGAAATAGTCGGTCGTGATGGGTAGACAAGCGGGGATTGTAAGCGATTTCCAATCGACCCCTGAAAAAAAAAATATATTTCTCAATAGAGGCAGAAATCGAATCGCTTTACTAATTAAACATTCTTCACAATTTCAGAGTAATTTTATGGAAATTACAAGTCAAAGAGATTTCGCTATTACAAGACTCTTGTCCTGGATGACCATTTCAGAAAAACAAGACAGATAGATAACTGGAAAAATAGGGAGCAATCCAATAGTTTTATTTGCAGTGTTTCAAAGAAAATAATACGGAAGTAAAATCATGAAGGAAACAAACTAAGCAAAAATTAGCCTTCGCTCGTCTATTTTTTCTTTGCAAATTGTTTTCATCTATAGTCATAAATGGATACATTATCAACTTGCGGGAAATCTATCGATATGCATAATTGGTTAACAGTCAATATAAATTAATTAAGTTAAAAAAATCAGGAAAAAACACTGCTGTGCCGCTCCCTTAAGATGTAAATCTCAGAACAAAATACACAACATTGATAATCTAGCAAAGAAGCGGAACGCCACACTACGGTGCTATATTGTGCCGAATCAAAACTACTATGTGCAAAAAGTGTAGACCCTCCACCGAGAGAAAACGTGCGGGCAAATGTTATCGCACACGGAATAGAAGTTGAACTAAGAAGTCACTACTGTTTGAAACTTGTTGCCATTCTGACCTATCATAACCTTCGACGCTGCTTCGTTGGCACCAATGCATGAAACAAAATTCAAAATTATCGATCATTTTGAGATGCAAAAAAAAATTTCTTTCGGAAATTGCTGATAATTGTCATTTTTCCTGTGAGATGGTTCACTATTTGTAAGAGATAGATACCGGTGGTTAAAGCGGATGTCCATTCTTGTTCGCCAGTCACACCCCACAAGAGAGCGCTCTTTTTGTTCGACATTTGCGGCGGCCAACCTGGCAAGGAAAGAATGCTTGACCTTTGTTTGGATTTATTCGCTGAAAAATAAATAAATAAATAGAAAAACATGGATTTGCTAATTGATACATTTGTGACCCAAGGTTGCTCACCGTGCGGTACTGGTTCTTTTGAATGTTTTGTACTGCTCTTTTGAGCCGGCTGGTCCGAGTTGGAAGTTTTACAGGGAGTATTAGCTTCGTAATGGTGTTGCTGGATTAAGTTGCCAGTGGGCCCTGAGAAAATAAAGATAGTTGCAAGATAGATAGGCAAAATACCGATATTGTTGATAATTTTAAGTGATTTTAACGGCTAAAAAGTGTCACCTTTGGGAAAAATATGAGTCCACCTCCGGCGATTTGAAGTTAGTTTAATCGTGATGTGAGAAGGGTCGAATGGATTGATGAGAGCGCGCCCTGGCCTTGCAACTGGTGGATTCCCTGGGTGGAATTGGAGACCTGCTGAGCCACTGCTTCCCACTACCAAACGGTTTGGAGGTGATTCTGCTTCACTACCGATTCCAGTTACTCCCGACCGCCTGAACGTATCTAGGGGAATTCATTAGTCAGAAAAAAGCTCATAAAATTTACTGGAAATTTGCCTTTTTTTTTTTGAAAATGCTCACTATATAAAACAAAGGAGTGTGGAAAAGGCGAGTTTTCCACTAGAAGTCAAAAAAAAAAAAAAAAATCCTAAATTTTAAAAAATGGTACTGAAACAAAATTAATAAAAATATTGTCAATGTAAAAAATAATATTTTAAAAAATGTCCGTTAGAAAATAACAATCCAATAATGTCAACGAAACTAATTAATCTAGAATAAAGCCAGTTAAAAAAATTAATAAAAGAAATTAATCCAAAAAATAGTAAGAAATAAATTCAATAAAAAAATACATAAATAATATTCAGTTGAAAAAAATAAAAAATAGCCAATTTAAAAAATTAATAAAAAATAGTCAGTTTTAATGATCAATAAGGAATAGTCATGAAAATCATAGTCAAAAATCAATCATCAGAAAAAATAGTCAACTTAATTTGAAAAATTGTAAACAAAAACTCACGATCCGACTGAACAGTAGACGAAACTAACGATGTAGCCGTGTTTCGTCTATGCCGTGCTGGTATCTCGATCGCTGGCGATTTCGACAAAGAGGCGATTCCATTTGAAGCGTTATCGCTCGAATAGTGAATATCTGGATCTGAAAGTTTGCGCCGAGCTGGACGAGGCGTCGCCGTGTCTATGCCAGCCATACTCGTCTTCTTCTGCGCACGCGACGTCCTGAATGGAATTAATTGCTTGAATACAAGAAAAATGAAACAGAAGAAAGCTGTAAATGCAAAGTAGGAAAAAGTAAAACTATAAAGCTGATATACTTGGAATTTTGAGCGTTCGGAATATTAAACACTTGTAAATCGTAAGCTTCGTAATCGACGACATTATTCGCCAAGACGTCATCCTCTTCGTTCAACGCTTTAGATCTCGTCACTTGTTTGGGGATGGCCCCTTGAGGCCGAGCGTTTGGAATTTTGTTCGGAAGTTTTATCCGAGGGTGGAAAACCGAACCAACTCGTTTATGGGAAGAGAAAAAGCTGAAAACAAAAATTGGTTCGAGTTTGCACAATGTACCATTGAATATTTAATGACATCCCTCGGGAATTTAATGGCTCACCTGAGGTTAATCCAATGAGGCATGCTATAATCGTCTCCAGTAAGAGATGGATCTTTGTTGTGGTACTGGAAATTAAAAAATCATCAACTGATACAGCGGAAAGGGAAACTAGCGAAGGACGAAATTTGTACTTCTAAATACTGCACACTTTGCGTTCTAAATACCCTGAATAAATAATGACGATGCCTGAAAAGGCGAAAGTGAGAAGAAAATATGTGATAACAGCTCGGCAAGTTCTCCCTTCCCTTATCGACAATACAAAAAAGTTAATCAAGTAAACTAACTTTGAACAAAGGAACAGCATGAAGAGGTTGTTCACCAACACAGACCAGATCGCTCCCGACGCCATTGTCTATGACTCTTTGCTTAGTGACGTTCGTCAATTCTCTATCCACTTCAAACACACCGACGCCAGGAGTGATAACGACCGATAGCTGTCCCGTACGGTCGAAACTCCTGTCCAGGTAATGTTTCTCGAAAACTGAGCAAAATCAAACTCTCGGCTAAGTGGTAAAATAATTGCACACTAATATAATGAGAACAGATCTCGCAATACCAATCGTAATCATTTCCGATTGAGCAAAACTTACCGTTCAACGACATGTTCAGCACTTCGAGAAAATTCCCCTGAGCCGCAGTAGAATTTATTGCTTTTGGTATGGTGATCCCAGGCCGGCAGTTGTACTCTAGGACTGTTTTCTGATAGTCGTGGAATATTTTTCGCAACTCAATCAAGACGGGCGACCAATCATCGTTTCTCTCATTTTGTATGGCAACCCTGCGGCCAATGAAATGTCGATTTGATGGAAAAAAATCCCATTCATGTCAAAATAGAAATTGTTAATATTGATTTTAGCGAGAAAAAAACTAGGGAAAGTGAGCGATAAAAACCTGTAGAAATCTTCATAGTATCTATCTTTATAATCTTTTTGCAGACATTCTCTCATATGGAGGGGGAATTCTTCAAGGCTATTCGCCTGGTAAAATGTCCGTGAGAACAGGACAATAGTCACTTCATGATTGCTGCCTTGGTTCTGAAAATACAACTAGATGATTTCGACGAATGTAAGCTCAAAATTAGGATGCTAACAATTCAGCGTAAACATGACACTTTCAGGCACTTCACAGACATTTTCAATACTAAATTATTATTAAAATTTCTTGATTTTGACTCATATGGTAAAACCATTAACTTGGGTACCTTCCATTTTTGGAAGAGGTCGGTCAAAAAACCGTTGACGGCCTTTTCAATATACAGGTCCCCATGAATGTCGCAATCCCACATTTCAGAGCTCATTTGCAGGAACAAGTATACCATGCTCGTTGACGACCTGAAAACAACCTAAAGAACGCGCAATAAGCAAAACTCAATTTTACAATGTGCAGAAAGGCGCAAACAAAGCGGGCAGATTAATGTGAAATAGGAATGGATGGGATCTTGGTATCGATATTCTGGTTCGAATATCAGATATTTTTATATCGACATTTTAGAACCGATATTATCGGAATACCGATAATTTTTGATACACTGTATTTTTAAAATGATTATATCACCTAAACCTGATTTTTGTGACCTTGAGGAGTCAGCCAAAGATATTGAGTAATATTATACTAAACGACTTGGCTTAAAATCAGTAAATAAATACGAGTTTTGGCATTCCTACTAAAAGCGTAACCAGCCCTAAATAATTCAGGAACTTAGTTGTAATCTACTAATGATGGCCTAAATGCCAAAATCGATATAACAATATAACTAGGGATGGTACGATACCGACGATATATTGGAGAATTGATACTTTTTTTGGACATACCTTAGTAGTATCCGAGATGACCCCGCAAGCAACTCGATCCCCCTGCGACCACATTTCGCAAACTTGACAACGGACATTGCCGCCGCAAAATGCCAACTTCTTGTTTAGAAATACGCAAGTTCCGATCTGAAATAGGGAAGTCGAAATTTCAAAGATAGAAACTGTTTTATCGATGTTTAAATGAAATAGCCCTCGCAATTCGAACCGAACGAATCAACATTTGGTCGACTGCTGGCTCAAAATAGCGCCGTATTTCTTACGAGTGAATTTTTCAATCGCCACATTTCACTCCTTCCCATGTACTGGTCTTTGAAAATTATTTCAACCGAATCTAACGCCACCGTGTCAGGATTGACCACGTTGACGATCACGTCCAAATACGTTCTGAGCTGGAACGTCGTCGCCACGCTTTGTTCCACGCTAACCACATCTGCAAAAATGATGAACGATTATTTTCTAATTACCTCATTATCTTTTCTTATTATCTCTAATGTAGAGAGGTAAAGGGAGGAATATGAAACGCAAGTACTTAGCAGACAATAAGGATCGTAGAACGATTCCCCATTTCCCCCTCAGCCTCCCCACAACGAGCAAAAAATTCAATTTTAGAAGCATAAAAATGTAGAAAGATCATTGTAAGCAGTCGCTTAGCCATACGGATCTGTCGGCAGGCGGTTGTAAAGAATAAGAGCAACCTTCTCTCTTGCATATTATTTATAGTTTCTTCCCGAACGCTTCCGCCTCTCAAGGCCTGTAGGAAAATGGGTCAACATAAAGTTTTAGATATTTTTTACTTCCCTATTTACGTAGTAAATGGAAGTATTGTGATCGTGCGAATAGTCGAATTAGGAACGGAGGTGAACTTGGAAGAAACTTTTATTATATTAATATACTGAAAAACACTTTCAAAACAAGTGTCCGTGTGTCTGTGGTCAGAAAATGACATGCTTCGTCATAATATCTTTGTGAAAAATGACTGAAACTCAATGAAGTTTTCAGAGAATGTTCTCTCAATAATTGTGCAAAATTAACCGCTTCCGAATTTTGGATAACACACAGTACTTCTGAAATAGAGGCATTCTAAGTTTTTTTTCTAATTTGATTTTTACAGGTTATAAAAGTCAATATTTTTTAACGTTTGAGGTCTTAAAATGTGTGTTATGGAAAGCAGATGATTCTTTTGATAATGGGTCACACACCGTATCTACACGTAATGAGCCTTTTTCACGGTTTCGGTAGTGCTTTACTTTAAATTTTTCTATATGACAGCTGAATATTGCTTGATTTTTATTACTCGAGTCACACACCGTACTTCCTCGTAACTCGCATTTTCAGTTATCTTATTTGTGCACTTTTGTATATCGGGGTCTCCTTGCTTTAAAAGTGACTCCATCTCACAAATATTATTTTGTATCGATTGAGTCACACACCATACTTCCGTCTTACGCCGGTTAATAGCGGTTACGATTTTTGCAGACCGCAGAAAAATCAATATATTTGAAGCTGGCTGTCTATAAAAATTATCCCATTACACAAAACTTGGCTTGTATTGTTATGTTAGGCTCACAAACTAAATTTCCGCATTATTAACCTAATTCGTGCGTAATTCTATTTTGGCTTTTTCCCACCTACTTTTTCAATAAGTCGTAGAAAAAAAATGTTGCAAACCTAGTACAAGCTTTTTGATTCTATAATCGGTTACTCCTGTTACCGACTCAAACATGAAACTATTGTGTGATCTATGCACACAAATGGTTCTTTTGAGCGAATTAATTTCTAGATGTGCTGTTGTAAAACTTTAGGCTGGCCCCTTTACATACAGAATTATGTCCCCTGAAGAGGCCTTGGGAGGGGAAAGCGCTCGGGAAGAAACTACAAACGATATGCAAGAGCGAAGGTAGAACTTATTCTCTACACTTCGCCAACCGAAAGATGTAGAAAGATGTCAATCACCTCTTCCTTGCATATCATCCTTGAAAATCGTAACTTGGAGTAATAACCGGCTGAACTCATCTTGCGGATGGTATATTTCAACGATATCACCTTTGCGCAGATTCGGAAAATCTTTCGGGTTAATCAGAAGGTCTTCAACTGCAGCAATTAGAATACAGAATCGTTAAATAACCGAATGAAAATCCGAATGAAATTAGAGAAGCGATCGCTTGCCGATAGAAATTACCGCAAAATGCCTTGTTATGAGCGATGACTTTGCACAGCTTCATGGCGTTGACTCATGGCAAGTAAATACAAGATTGAGCCTGAAAAGGGGAGAAATTCGTTACAAAAATCACAAGCAATGAGAAGAGAGCTGTTCGCAAACGAACTTCGAATCAGTCGTTCGATGCGACACTGATGTTTTATACGATATCATCATAGAGAAAATTAATTGGCGAATTTCATTGCATGAAAAAAGAACGTGGAAAAGCGATTAACTTCTAATAACTCTAAGAAGATAAATCATACCGAGATTTTTTGCAGTTGAACGTGAATCTTCGGAGCTTGAGGAGAAACAAACACAAATTATTGCAAACGCCATCATTATCACGAGAGGAGATATGCGAGATAAGAGATAAACGCATCATTCGTCACACCTGCAGTTTTGACGGACATATAGTATTTTTTAATTTTGTTCGACCAACTACAAAAATTGGTCGTCCATTTTCAATCGTATTTTCAATAAGCGTTTTTTTATTTAGTTTTCAGTTGTTTGCTACAACATGCATTTTTGAATTCTCCAGACATAGTGACAGGTGATGGTTTTTTTTTTTGTAAATTGTAAATAATAAAAGTTTGTAGTTCAAATCGAGTTACATTGCTGGAATAATTGTCTCTTTCATGAAGTCATCTTTGTTTCATGATGAAACTTTCTAAAATTCAGCATGTATAGTTGAAAAAAAAAACCGAATGATTGTACGGTGGTTTAGGTATTATTCCTTCGCTTCAATAATGATTCAAGAAGATTATCCATTTGTGATAATTATTATTCCGAACTTTTGTGAACGTTCCCACCGAAAAACAGATTGGTAACTATAGGGGGGAAAACTCCGCAGCAACTATTGTAATTTTAATCCTCATTTTCAAATTTGTTGGAAAACGGACAATTCAACATCCCGGAAGGACAATTAAATAGTGGCAACACTGTCTCATCTTTGCCAAGAGACTCTGGCCTCTGACCGAGAAGGAACCCTTCTCTACCGTTGTATGACGCGTACTTGTATCTACAACTAGAAAGGACTATAGAACTATATTAAAAGCTCTTGTGTTTGACCAAGTTCATTATTGAAGCGGTGTTTAAATTCCATTTTCTTCAAGAGTCAAAGCGGTGTATTCTGAAGAACGCGGTGAGTAAAACGTTTGAATGGCAATAATAATTTATTCCAATATTCCAACAAAATTAAAATCTGAATTTTTTGCCGCACGGTATAGTTGACGAGAGTGTTCCACGACAATTCCTACGAGCATAGGACGATTTTTGTTGATACAAGAACTCTCGAGTTTTAACCTTATGTAAAATTTCTGAAAATCTTCCAAATTCGACACAAAATCTGCTATAGCTCAAGAACCAATCAAACTATCAACCCCGCGATGGTCTTTTTCGATTCAGCGTCCAAAAATCTATAGAAATTAATACCAAATACATAAAAAAAAAAAAAAAAAAAAAAAAAAAAAAAAAAAACTTGGAATGGAAAATACGGATTTTTTGCCCCTTCAAAAATACCCTCAAAATTGAGCTAGCAAATTGATTCAAGAATTGGGACGTCGTAGGACCGAAATTGATTTTTTATGAAAATTTCAAGAATGTAGCTATTATAGTTTATAAGCTAGTTTATTTATTATCTTAAGCTATTAAAAGCGTTGACGGCGTACGGCGGACAGACAGAAAAGTTTTTATTCGATATTCGGATTCTACATGCCTTGAAACGTAAAACGTCAAATTTTGAGGGGGTTAGACATTTTTTTCTAGGGCGATTACAATTGTTTATTATGATAATAAACAAAAAATCGTAAGAATTGAAGGTAGATCATGCCGTTTTTGACAAGTCCTCACAATCATAAATATTTGCGCAATTGTTAGCTCCGCAATGGCGTCGAGGTTGACCTTGATGATTGATAAACTGATAGGCGTTGAACTGTCGTGTAGCATTAGACATTGGACGCAAGGGCGTCTTGTCTATTGACTATTCGCCGCGATAGAAAACCTAGTCATTGTCAATCTGTGCGGTTTATTATTACTCAACTCTGTTAATTCTATATTTCTCAAATCCGGTGATAGCCGAGTAGGAGATTTTTGATAATTATTTGCCGTTTCTGGGTTGTGAAGTTGAGCGAAAAATGACAAAAGGACAACGGCGAAAACGAGTCGCGCGACCGGTTGCTGTCAAATTTCGTCCCACTTTTGGCTAAATTATCCCGCATTGAATCCTCGGCTTTGCAACTCGAGAGTTGTAAACGCTTCGCTTGCGAAGATGGAAAATGCGGAAATGTATTTAATCGCGCTTGAGAAAATTTCAGCCAGGGCGAATTTCCTGTCGGTTTGAATCGTCGAATCGTCCAAAATGAGGCAACGGTCGTATTTAAATCTGTTGGGTGAGTAGTATAGGTATTAAGAAATGAAAAAATAACTTTTCAAACTTCTATGGCGAAAGCGGTGTAAACAATAAATATAGCTATAATAGCTACATTTTTTAAATGTTCATCAAAAATCAATCTCGGTCCTACGACGGCCCAATTCTTGAATCACATTGCTAGCTCAATTTTAAGAATATTTTTGAGGGGAAGAAAATTCGTATTTTACCACTTTTTTTTATTTATTTTTTTTTTTTTATTTGAGAAAATGTGTACTTATTTGGTATCAATTTCTATAGATTTTTGGACGCTAAATCGAATGAGACCATCGCGGGATCGATAGCTTCATTGGTTCTCGAGTTATCGCAGCTTTTGTGTCGAATTTGGAAAATTTTCAGAAATTTGACATGAGCTTATAACTCGAGAGTACTTGGAGCTATAAAAATCGTTCTATACGTTGGAATGCTCGTGGAACACTCTCTTCAACTATACCGTGCGGCAAAAAATTCAGATTTTAATTCGAAAATTATGAAAAATACAAATGATCAAAATTCCAATAGTTGCTACGGAGTTTTCCCTATAGAAATCAGTTTTTCGGTGGGAACGTTCACAAATGGATAATCTTCTTAAATCATTATTGAAGCGAAGGATTTTTTTTTTTTGAAAATGTTTATTGCACCAAGTATTTAACTTATTAACAATTTTTATCAGATTTATCTTACTAAGGGAAGCGAAGGAATAACAAACCACTGTACAATCATTTGCAGCGTTTAGTAATTTTCAAATTTCCAACGAGTATTGAACGTTTTTTATAGCTCCAAATCTTGAACTTGCCACACAAAAGCAGAGATAGCTAGAGAACGATTAAAGTTATCGACTCCGTTTTGGCCTCATTCGATTCAACGTCCAAAAATCTATAGAAATTGGTACAATTTTTTCGAAAACTTAATTTTTGTCATTGGTCAGGATAGACCAAAGCCAGATATCTCCTTTGCCGAGCTCTCGGAATAATTTATTTCCTTCCTCAGGGTGTCAATCTAGTATGATCACCGTCGAACATATTATTGACTCGAAACCAGCAGGAACATTAAAATTTGGTAACTAAGTACAAGTCAAAACCTAAAAAACTTACGTTTGGATGGCTTGTTTGCAATCATGATAGAAGCAATGGAATAATAAACCACCGTCCAATTGCAGCGTTTTTTATTTCATATTTTATAACATCAAATTTTGAGGGATGGTTAGAAATTTTTCTCTTGAGCGAGTTCAATGTTTTATTGTTGAAAAATATACCAAAATTCGTTCAATATACTTGAGACAACGGTTAGTTTTGATTGAATTTAGTATAAATTTACTAATATCACTGACGGTAATGTGGTTCATCTCTTGCAGATTTTGTGATATCGGTCATCATCGGGCTCGTAGGCGTCATCTGTTTCCAAGGTTCCCTAGACGGCACGTTCATATTCGACGATGTCCAGGCAGTTGTCAATAACCACGACGTCCAACTGGCCACGCCAATTTGGAAGACGTTCAAAAACGACTTCTGGGGAACGGAACTCGTGAGCAATACGAGCCACAAGTCGTACCGGCCGTTTACTGTTCTTTCGTTCAGGTGCTATAGAACTCAATGAAGTACAAGTATTTTCCTGGGTTGGTTTGACAAATCTATCAAATTTTTTTTTTTTTGATTTTGGGTGTCGCTCTTTTTCTGATATTGTCAGGATGAGGGGGAGATTGAGATTGCGACTTTTTCTCCATATTTTTATTCCTCGGCCGAGATCTTTCGCCCGTTCCGGCATCTTCAGGGCTGCCTAACAGTTTTTTCCTAACAGTTTTTTGTATACGATGTTCACTTAGGCAGCCCTTAAGATGCCCGAATGGGCGAAAGATCTCGGCCAAGGAATAAAAATATGGAGAAAAAGTCGCAATCTCAATCTCCCCCTCATCCTGACAAAATCTAGCAAATGTTCGCTGTTTGAATCTCCTTGTGGTAGGGTTTTTTTTTGGACCAGAGCCGGCCAAAGCCAGGCCGATAGGCCACCGTAGCCAACTAAAGACTAAAATTGATTTTGATCAGTTGATAGCTGGAAGATTATGTTTTTATTTCAATTTAAAGGTCACGTCATCTGATTTCTAGCTAGCTTGCGTATTTCTAGTGACAAAATTTCTCTACTGTTGTAAACTTGTGGTTATATCTGATCTGTTTCACGCTGTTTCAATATAAAGGTTCAATGTTTGGCTCAACGGCGGTGAACTGCACCCAAGAGGATTCCACATTCTGAACACCGCTCTGCACGGGATTAATTGCGCGCTTATATATCCGCTCTTCAGTTGTTTGTTCGCCACGACGAAGAACTGGGATATCAAACCGCTCATAGCGTCGATGCTTTTTGCTGTTCATCCGATTCACACCGAAGCAGTAAGACTATGTATTTCCTGGAAGTGCCATTTTTGATAAATTGTATGGAATATTATAGCTCCTCTGTTTTATTTTTCTTCTTTTTGTCCCATTTGAAATTAAAAGAGTGCAAAAACTGCTACTCTCTCCAGTCCAAGTCTCTTGGTCCCTGACGATGCCCGGAAGTGTTGTGTGTATTGCAAAGAGAACGAGTTGTTGTCCATGTCTTAAAACCGAAAAACTTCCTATATTTTAGGTGGCCGGAATTGTCGGGAGGGCTGATCTCCTGTGCGCGCTGTTCTCCCTCTCATCGTTGCTCATCTACGCTCATGCTACGACGCTAGAAAGTGGCGAATCTTTGCACTACACGTTTTTAGCTTCATTTCTATCAGGATTTGCTATGCTTTCTAAAGAACAAGGCATCACTACTTTGGTAAGTGGTTCTGCTCGAATTCATTTGATTACTTGGGCAGCTCACGGAGGATTGATTGATTGTATGCGATTATTTATCAAAAGAGCGAATAGCTCGTGAAATTTGGATATGATGGTCGCTAGAGACATATCTCGCCATGGAAATATGAATAGAAATTGTGAATACTCATCCACTTGTATCGGTTATCAAGGGAAGCAAGTAGAGGGCCTTTAAAATCGACGTTCAGCCTCTCAAAAGCCGATGAGGCTATAATCAGTTTACCTATAAACTATAAGAAACGAGGTTTCAATTCACAACAGATTTGACATGAGTTGCCAATTTTGCCGGGCGTAAATTTCATTAGATGGTTTCACGTAAATAGCAGTAAGGTTTCTAAGAGTGGAAGTGTATTCGGCGCAATTGGAAATTGATGAATAGACATTGATGATGATTAGTATGATTCTTAATTCATTAATTTTCCTTGCCGATTTAAAATGTGAAAAATTTTTCGTTTTTGGGTTGTCGCTTCATATCTTCTTGATTTTGAAGTTGCCCGAAGGGGCGAAAGTGCTCGGCGGGCAATAAAGAAAATTGAGAACGAGTCGCCCAGTTTTTCTCCCCCGCAAACTTCAAAATCGTGAAAAATTTTGTTTCATGTGGCGACTTCTCTTGCAGGGGTTGTGCAGCGCTTACGATTTGATCGTAGCGAATACTATCTTCCCTTCTGACATCCTTATGGCTCTAGGCCGAGTGTCGAGGGATTTCAAAATGCACCGCAGCGGAGTACTTCTATTCAAGAAAGCCGCCGGGTATCACGCGTTCATAAGAAAACAATACCGCTTTATGCTCTGGAGGCAGCTGATTTTAATATTCGTCGGAAGCACTGCTATGTACTTAAGATGCTGGGTTATGAATTTCGAAACGCCGACTTTCCAAAAAGTCGACAACCCAGCGTCATTTTCTGACAGCTTTTTCATAAGGGTAAGTTTCCAGGTTATGATTATCAAGCGCATACGTTTGCAATGGTCTTCAATGAATTACCGTGAAAATAACCTCAAAGCTTGATTCACATGGTTTATTATTGAAAAATAAATCAATAGAAGGTGTTTTTTATTCTGAATGTGTTTATCAATTATCGGCCACCAATTCCACACCTTGAGTCGCATTTTACATTCTAATAACTCTGTTGCAGTTCCTCAACTACAATTACATTTACACTCTCAACGCCTGGATACTCCTTTGCCCCGAGTGGTTATGCTTCGACTGGTCCATGGGCTGCGTCCCTCTAATCAAATGGGACAAAATTCAAAACAACCCAAGAATTTTGTCAATTCTGTTCTTTTGGCTTATCATGTTCGGCTTGGTCAAGAACATATTCAATCTTAAGTACAGCTTTTCATTGTCGCAGTAAGTGAATTCTGATTTTCCTGTAGATTCAAAACGTCGCCTGAGGTAAAATGATCGGTGGAAATAATTTTTACAGAAATATCGCCATGTCGCTGGCCTGTCTGTTGATTCCGTTTCTACCGGCGTCGAATTTGTTCTTCCGAGTCGGCTTTGTAGTCGCCGAGCGCGTCCTCTATCTTCCGTCCGTTGGTTACTGTATGCTCGTTGCGATCGGTATGGATTATCTGTTCGATAAAACTGAAAAGAAAGTGGTGAGTCGAAAAAAAACTGTTGATGCTTAAATGTAAAAAAAAATAAAAAAATTCGATAAAAATAGCAAAAGTCCGGCAGATTATTAAAATATATGAGAATAAGTTTCCATTTTTTCCTCCCCTTCAAGCTCCCCATATTTTTATTTATCACGTATCGGACAAATCTACAGTTTCACTCCATGGTCTTCGCTTCTCTTTAACAATTTGGATTGTACAACTCTTCTTGATGTTTTCAGTTAATCTACGTGGGATGTGCGGTATTAATATTGGCCAATGTCTCACGATGCTACCAGAGATCGTTGGATTGGCGGACGGAACGATCATTATTCGTATCTGGCGCCCGCGTGTGTCCGTTGAATGCCAAAGTACACTACAATTTGGCAAAAACTTCGTTCAACACGTCAATCGCTATAAAACACTATAGAGAAGCGTTGAGGTGAGATATTTTGTCGATCGCACGCATTTTAAATTTATTAAAATTAAATAGAAATTTAGCCATCGAGATAGTGTCTTGTTCAAATTTTTAATCCCGTCCTTTTCATTTATAATTTGGAAAACTTCTATTTCCCTCGTACTTGCATTATAGGCTTAATCCGGAATATGAACAGGCGATGAACAATTTGGCAAATGTTCTCCGCGATAATGGAGATATAAAAGAATCGGAGGCTCTTCTGAGGAAAGCTGTGATGATCAGGTAATCGTTCAATAATGACGGCAGCATTTAAAATAACAATATTTCATCCTGAAGTGCTCTGGGAGCGTTTTAACATTGTCCAACTGCTTGCTGTGTAGGGCATGTTCTTTAAATAATTGCCACGAAAAATTGTCAGTGTCATAATTTCCTCTATGCTCCTCTTGAGTCTGGCTTGGCAATTAATTAAATAAGAAAAAATTTGCGGTAATCAATCTAGATCTCTTGCAGGCCCGATTTTGCTGCTGCGTGGATGAATTTGGGCATAGTTTTGTCGAACCAAAACCGCTACGACGAGGCCAATTCCTGCTACATGACTGCGCTCAACTATAGACGGTTCTATCCTGACTGCTATTATAATCTTGGCAACTTGGTAATCGAGTTGGCATTCAGTTTGAACTTGCATTTCATGATTGATATTTTAGTATCATTTTACGGCAGGTCTTATTTTAGTTCCTGTAATCTTGCTGTTTTTTACTCAGTAAACGAACATTCAAATTACCTCCCGTTTCTTTCCAGTATCTGGCCCAGCAAATGTACACTGAAGCGTTTAACGCTTGGCAAATGGCGACTACTCAGAAACCTCAACATTCGATCGCCTGGAACAACATGATCGTCATGTTGGATTCCTTGGGTAGGTAATTTTGTCCCATTTTTTTTTTCAGTTTTCCTGCAGCACTGCCGCGTTATTCTAACCGGCCTAGTTTTCAATTAAAAGTTCTTTTTGGCATTTGTTTTCCTTAGACAGCTCTGATACTTCGTCCTATAAAAAAATCGATTGATTCAAAATATGAAAAAGAAAGAATATTTTTCATCAAACACTTCATTCCAGTCCTCAGTTAAAAGACGAATGATTATGCTACCTTTCTACAGTCAAAATACTGTAGCTTACTTTTCTAAAACCAAAAGGCCATGTTTTTGGTAAACAGTTGAATACAAATCTTACGGCAAAGTAATTATTTTGCCAGTCGATCGTTGATTTTGAATAAAATTAGCCTTGACGATTATTCACTAAAGATTTTCTTATTATTTTGGTCATCAAATTCTCAAAAGGTTGTTTTATTATTAAGCCAGCATTGGCAACTCTTGCGCATCTTAAGGGAGACATGATCTGTATTTTTGGCCTTAGGAGATTTGAGCAAAGCCGAAACTTTGGCTAAAGAGGCCCTGGAACACCTTCCGGACGATTCTTCGTTGCACTTCAATTTAGCTAACACGTTAGGTAAACGCTCAGCATACGAAGAAGCTGAATATCATTTTAAGGTAGCCATCCGTCTGAAGCCGAATGTAGCCCTCTACCACACGAATTTAGGTGAGTTACTCGAGTTGAGGATAGTGTTACGATAAAATATTCTCATGTATTCATGTATTGCAATTTCGCTATTCGCAGGTGTGCTCTACCATAGATGGAAGAAATACAAAGATGCCGAAGAGCAGTATCTGATCGCTTTGACGATCAACTCGGATCTAAAGAATGTCGAGCAGAATCTCAAAACTGTCCAGAAACTCGTTCTGAAATCGAAGACTTCGTCATGATTTAAAAAAAAAATTTGTTCCCGCTCGGTTGATGTCTTTATCTTGTCTGTATGACTTGGCCAAGTAAATGTTCCTCCCTGCAAACTGAAGGTAGAATATAGGAAATTTTCACGACTCCGGTTGTTGGTGAAATCCCGGTACCCAAATTTTCTCTGGTCATTTTCGCACTCTTCAGTTGACATCTTAGAATACTTCATTTGTACTACACAACCAGGCAGAGGAGAGGTTATACTGATTGAGGAAGCAGTTGAGTTACATTCCTTTCCGTCTTCATCCTTAAAATAAAAAGAACCTAAATTTCGTTTTTTTGGAAAAGTCACTTAATAGGATTTTGGTGTTTTTTCAAGGCCTTTGTTCGTTTTTGAAGTTGGTTTGATTGCGTTTTTGAGTTAATGCAAATCACGTTTTTTCAACCTTTTTTTGCCGTTTGCTCGAAAAATTCTCCCAAGATGATACACTGTGACTGCAGCAATCTGTATATTATTAAAACGGAGAAGTACAGGACTTTGTAATTGAGACTATTTTTATAGTTGCTAGAAGGAGTTGAAGCCGTGTTATCTAATTGATTGCAAAATTGGGATAATTTAATCAATATTTGCTCCAATAGTTAAACGGAGACGAATTCATCGAATAATAATTTGAATTGAAAGTTTGCTCCTGCATGAACTGTTGAAAAATGGATAGGTACATTACTTGAAGGATTATGTGGTTTATCTAAGTGCTGTGCAACAACTACAGCAAAGGCGATGTCAGGACGTGTACCTTCCCCAAAATACTCGCTTGCTATTTCAACAACAGAAGCCAGGACACGATACATTGCAAAAAATGATGAGATTTGGGAAAGTTACACGGGCTGTGGGCCCCGAACGGGCGAAAGTGCTCGGCCAGCTAATAAGAATTGGAGAATGAGTCGCGTGTTTTTCTCCCCCTCACAACCCTAGGACATAAAAAAATGTGACGACAAGAAAAAGAACTAACTTTTGGGTTTCCCCTTCCACCTACACTTTCCCGAAGCCCAATGAGGTGAAAGCGTTCGGATGAAATAATACAGCGCACACCACAACGATTTAACAAGTTTATTGTATTTTGTATTATAGTCGTCGTTACTACAGATTCCCTGGATTCTGAGCAGCCAATCGGATTTTAGATTTGTTTTTTTTTCTTCTGACAACCGTCAAATGACAATGAGAGACTTAGGTAATTTTCGTGCGCCGGACAAACAAGAATGGTTACAGTGAGAATTGTTAAGAGCTAGCGGTGATTTCCAGATTTGGCGCCTCCTCTACTGGACGATCCACCGTTCATTTCTGATGTTTGCTCTGTAAAAAGGAAAAAAATAGTGTAATTTTCCATAATTAGGACTTTCGGCGGCAGAAACAGCGATGATGGAAAGCAGATAAATTATTTACAATAATTTCAGCATAGAAAATAAAAACGATCAGAGACTTGAGAAACGGTCAGAGTGACAAAAAATTCAAAAACGAAAACTGGACATGCCAAAGCTGAAAAAATGCACCTGACCATGTATAACCGCGGTTAATAACCTGTCGTTCGTCAATAAACTTGACAAGCTACTGTCGATACGATCCAATAAATAACTGCTTAGGTGGAAATAGAAAAATCATAATAATCGAGAACATGGAACTATATCAACTTGAGCAGTCTTACAACACCTAACTACCAGTAACGTATCAAAGTACCAGAACGAATTGTTGCGTCACTTCACTGTTATCCGATTCAGCGCTGCTCATCCTCTCAAGTCCTCCGATTGCATCCGATGAAACTGATTTCTACCGCTTTGATCCGAGTTTTAATAAGCGCTTTTGGAAGGTTGCATAGATTTTTCGCATTGTTATGCCTGGTTAGGCATTGGGCCAGAGGAAGCGTCGCAACTCTGCGTCCAATTGTTCTCTTGTTGACCTTGGTTTAAATCGTAATTCCGTTTGCGGCATTTTCTCCGAGGAATAGAGCTTTCGCTTTTGGTTTCAGCACTACTGTGAGATCGTTTGCACCGTTGGGGCGGAGATCGGCTCACAGGCGCTTCCCCTGCTTCGTATGGAGAGTCTGCATGTCTGCGATTGCTCGACTGTGAGTATGAAGGATGCGAATGTTTACTGCAGCGCCTCACAACTTTCTTTTTATTCTGTTCCGGGTTCACCATTGTTGCCGCAGACGAACTGCTTGAAGCAACATTAGGCTCTGGAGCGTTCAATGGCGAAGCTTGATTTTGTGATGCAGCATTACGCTCTGGAGTGATTAAAGTCGAAGATTGATACTGAGTTGCAGCGCGGCGCGTTGGAGGGCTCGAAGAGGAAGGTTGATGCTGAAATGCAGCGTTGGGCTCTGGTGTAATAAATTTTGAACTCTGACGTTGAGTTGCAACATTGCGCTGTGGAGTACTCGAAGTCGATGCTTGTGATGATGTTCTTCCTTCAGTTTGTTCTGACTTTAATGGTGTGAGAAAGGGTGCTTTTATTTGCGATAATTTTTCCGAATCAACTTCCGCTAAAAAAAATGCAAACCAGAATATAAACACTTGACTCGAGTCCATTCGCTGTCATTCACAGCAAACCGGCTTATCTTGGATTTGCCAAGAATCGCAGTTCACTCTTTGAACCGAGTTGCAGCTTAGATGTAAGGGAAAGCTTATTACCATCAATGAGCAGTCGTTAGCCTTGGTGACCTGGTGATATGGTCATTGGTGATTGGTGATAGTTCCGTGGAATTAGTGAAAAACATTAGAGACAAAATGTGAACTAAAGAATGGAAAGAAATCAGAAAAGATGAGCCTTGTTAGCAGAAAACCTTTTGGCTGCGGATGCCATTAGTTACAAGCCAAGAAGAGGGCTAACTGATAGTTGCAGTAACAGATCCCATAATTGTGGATTGTCCTGTGTCTTTCAATGCTCCAGCCTTTGATGTTGTGAGGCAATTGTAAAGTGACATGTCTCGGGTCTGTTGCTGCACATATGAGATAGCTTCTTCTAGGAGCCGGCACCTGAAAACATCCGCTGCCAACCCCTTGCACACTACAAAATATTTCATGCATGAAAACTGCGAAAAAGAACGGAGCAGAAAACGAAGCTTCCAGAAAAACGAAACAGGCAGCACCAAAAGAACATAACGAGGAGGATGGCGGCGGGTGGGTCGAAAATACCTCTCATATTACCTCATGGGTATGTTCACCAGGCAATGGGATGTGAGTCGGTGTGGTAGTCGGCGGGAGCAGATGGGCTGTGGACGGGACGGCGTCAGGTGGCGGATGAGAGCTGTCGCTGATGTTGAGGTGGCCGAGAGAAAGGGCTGGTAGCTGGTAGCCGGTCAGGTCACGAGAGACTAGAGAATTTAGCCGAGAGATAAGAGAAATGAAGTGGCTCAATAGAAAGCAATGGAGCGTGGGGGAATAGCAGTAGGCGGATAACGGAAACCTCAAAGGAAGAAAGATTAATTCAAGTCGATTAATTCTTTAGGGCCTTTTTCCACTATTAACCTTGCCATTTTCCAAATATTAATTCAAATCATATTATTTTGGGAGAAGTTTCGAATAGCTTAGAGAACCTAAACTCATACGTACCTCCATTGAGGAAATGGTAAGCAATGACTGAGTATTTCTTCGCTTCGGCGACAACTTCTTCCGCGTAGTCTCTTGCCTCATTCGGATAGGCAACACTTGCGACGACGCCAGCGCCAACGGAGGAGTATAGAATTTTCCTGAAGAAGCCCCTTCGTACAGCAAGAAGATAACCTGCAAAGCCACCAAGGCCGATCGCTCCAAGCCGGGGTAGAAGGTTCTCCTCTTGACGCAAATATTCGACCGCACCTAAGGTAAAAAATTCTCTCAGTTATCTATTCCAACAGAAAAAGGTATTTAATTATCAGTCTCTGACACGCGAGCAATAGTACCTTCGGTTTCTTTTGTTACTTCATCGACAAGATGCGACACTTCGTTTCGTATGGCTCTCGCTTGACCGACAATTGCTTGAATTTCCTGCCGGGCACAACGGATGGTGGTCAACAGGAGGCCTTCTTCTTCTTCGCGGATGTTGGTGCTGCAAATTGCAACATTAACTAAGACTATGAGTCTTCAAAACCCTCGCTCGTTTCGAGCAGGAATATTATTTCTGGGGGTTGCGAGGTGGAGAAAAACCAGGCGACTCATTCTCCAATTCTTTATTAGCTGGACGAGCACTTTCGCCCATTCAGGCATCCTCAGGGCGACGTGGAGCCACAGGGTCTACAGCCCCTTTTGTAGTATTGTCAGAAAAGTGTTGACGGCGTACGGTCAGAATTTTTTTTATCGAATATTCGGATTCTACATACCTTGCAACGTAAAATATCACATTTTTAGGAGGTTAGAAAACGACATACCAAGTCACAGGTCTCGGCGGGTCGACGTACAAGGGAAGTTCTCTCGCTCGGATGAGTTTCTTCGAATCGTCGCACTCTTCTTTGCTTTTTTGTTCGGGTTCATTTTTCTTCGTCTGTGCGACGCCGGCAGCGACGTACGACGGAATCAACACACCCCTGAACAACTGGAACATTGATGACAAACAATTCACGCGGGAGAAAAATTTTAAATAGTAATCACAATAATTATTATGCTGCGATTTGTCGCATAAATCCATTTGACTCGACTTGGGATTGAGGTTGAGACATTATTGGCGACGTTATCTCATCTTGTATTTCTAGCGCTTTCGCAACTCTGGGCCTCTCCAGGAAAAACTTTTATAAGGAAGATGTTCCCTGAAGAGGCCCAGAGTGGCGAAAGCGCTTGAAATATAGAAATAAAAGATGAGATAACGTCGCCAATAATGTCTCAACCTCAACCCCACGTCGAATAATTATTATAGCCCTCATAATAATGTCTTTAACGCCTCACCTGTTTCGGAAACATTCTAATATCGGTTAGGCGGAGTGCGAGCTGCGGATGTGGAGGATGAGGAATATTAGCGCAGAAAAATCCACGGAAATCGACTAGTAACACATTTTCTTGCGATTTTGACTTATGAAAAACTGGGTGTTCTGACCTTGTTCCACTGCGGTATTATCAGCTGATATCGCGTGTCAGTTTCCAACAACAATAGTCGGCCTAGCGAAGGTGTATTGGATTTTTAACCAAGTAGCGCGACTTGGGAATCCTTGAAATAAATAGGAACGACCTAATGACGTTTTGGCAAAATAAACTCAACAACTTCGAACGACTCACTGAAAATGTCAGGCGTGCTAATGCAAGCCAGCGCGAGACAGCTGACTGGATAATCTGACTAGCTCGATAACAACGCTTATGACAGACATAATTAGTTTTTTTAGATTTTCTTCTTTTTTTTTAATAAATGAGAACTTTATTTGTATTGAAAAAATACAATTTCAATTATATCAACAGTATTATTTTTCTGTGAATTAATAACAACATGGAACGTGGTGGAAGGTGATGTTCATTGACACTCTCCCAAAAGTTATTATAGAATTTTAATATAATTATAACTTATTATAAATATCAACTTTTATAGAAAAGTTCTTTTTTTTTCTTGAAAAGCGTAAGAAAAAGGTTTTTGCTAACACTAGAATATATTTTTTTTGTACAAAATTTGTATAATCGTGGAAAATAATGTGTTTGAAAAAATTGTAAAAATTTGTCATTTTTAGTTTGTTATTGTAATTTGTAATTTTGTTAAACTGTCAACATTGAAAAATCGTGAAAATGAAAAAATTACTCACGTTTTATACTTTAATTGAAAAAATTGTAATCGTAAATTTGTAACCGTAATTAGTAAAAATGATAAAATTTTGTAGAAAATAAGTTTTTATACCAAAAAAATCTCCCCCAAGTATTCAATCAAGTTGCAAAAATAAGGAAAATACGGTTCCACAGTGAAAATGAAAAATATTACTTTATGTTCAACGTAGCTCCCGCTTCAAGGAATCGAACAACGCTTCGTAACATTCCTGTTCGGGTTATGTTTTGATCTTATGTTTTTTTACAACCAATAATAGCAAGATTAGTAATTAGTCTTTCGCATTTACGATCACTCTGTTAGAAACCGAGACGAACTTTAGATTTCCGTTCGTTTTTAATAGAATCAGCGAAAATTTGAGAAATCTTTATAGTAGAGCTTAAAAACCTCCGGAAACATGGACGTTGGCGAACTTCTGTCCTTCAAGGTGAGTCACTGTAATTTAAATTCTACAGTATTTTACTGTAGAAACGTTTCTTCAACGCTCTGAGAATGTCTCCAGGGGAGAAAATTCCCCTAAAAACCGACGATCCTTCAGTTCCTTTATATTCTGTCGACTCGTTTGATTCATCAGCCACTGAGCACACCCAAACGTCCGATGCCTGGCGATATGGACGAAGAAGGCGACGAAGACTACGACAAATCGAGTAAAAAATACAGAAAAAGTTCCGCCAGAGCCAAAGCCGCTGAAATCGAGAGGGCCGAAAAACTGCGCAGGGAGAAACTAGAAGCGGAAGAGAAGATGAAAGAAGAGAAACAAGATATGATAATGAAAATTGTCGAAGATAGCGAGCCAACCGAAGTAAGAAAAGAGGAATCTCTGCTATTACACCAAAAAAAAAAAAAAAAAAAAAAAGCTGCAAATGATTGTACAGTGGTTTTCTTAATCACTTTCATTTTTCTTAATTTTCAAATTAAATGCTAAATTTTTCGCCTTACGGTATCGATAGAGTGTTCGACGAGCATTCCAACGATTATAGAACGAGTATTATAGTTCCAAGAACTCGATTTAAGCACTCGTGCCAATTTTTTGAAAATCTCCCAAATTTATCACAAAAGCTGCTTTAACTCGTGAACCAATAAAGCCATCGACCCCGCGATGGTATCATTCGATTCAGCGTCCAAAAATCTATGGAAATAGAGACCAAATCACTTTTTTTTCCGAAAAACGTGGAAAAATACGAATTTTCTCCCCAGCGAAACCCCCCAAAAATACCCTTAAAATTCAGGTAGCGATTTGGTTAAAGAATTGAGCAATTGTCAGGCCAAAATTGATTTTTAATGAGAGTTTCAAGAATTTAGCTCTTATATTTTCGTCAGAAAAGTATTGTCGGCGGACGGACAGAATTTTTGGTTTATAATTCAATAATAAACCATTGTAATCGCGCAAGAAAAAAAAAACATTCTAACCAAGCTCAAAACTTTGATGTTTTAGGTTTCAAGGCATGTAGAATCCGAATATCTGATTAAAAAAATCTGTCTGTCTGCCATGTGCCATGAACACTTTAAAAGCACATACCGAAAAAAAACCCGGAAATC